>JASANB010002336.1:0-60382 GCA_030248155.1 Sabatieria punctata
GAGGGGCGCAACCCCCCTAAGCCAGCCCCCATTGCCCATGTCTGCCAGGGATGTGAGGTGGGAAAAAAACACCGGAAAAAAACTGTTTTTTTCCGGAAAAAAACCGGTTTTTTTCCTAAGGGTCGGAAAAAAACATAAATCGCGGAAAAAAACTCAAGCTAAAAATAGCTAATTTACGTCATTTTTTGTTTAAAAAATGGACTTTTGCTATGTATAATAGGCCATACTGACTCAAAACTGTTAGAAAAACAACAAAAAAGACCAAATTTGGCATGAAAAAACAAAAATGCAAACTGCTGTAAGAAAATTTGCATATAGCGTTATTTATGGAACCTGTCAGGCACTGTTTCATGCCTGTTTCGTGATTTATATCAATGTAACACGTGTATTTCTGGTCTAACAAGACTGAGGAAGGCGCTAGAAAGCGTTAGGAATCATAAAACCAGCCTAGGATACTCAGAACTTGGGCTGGAGTTTTTTTCCGCGATTTAGGAAAAAAACCGGAAAAAAACCGGAAAAAAACTGGAAAAAAACAGGCCGAGGTTTTTTTCGGAAAAATATACAACCCTGATGTCTGCCGTATGGTAATCCGGTGTTTTTTGGATCAAAAATAATTCGTTTAGGTGTTGTACATGTAGCATACATGTAGCTGGGTTTTCGGCTGGGGGAGTTAAACCCTATTTATTGCTTAGGCCATGCGATGGGGCCCCCCGAGACTACTTTTTAACACCTCTCCGATTTTCTGGCAAGTAATTTTTTGAGCAAATTTCCTTGAATTTAGGCTCAGAGCCCGCGACCGGTGCCAGAGCCCCACTAACCCCCTTCGGCGCATGACCTGACATGTATTGAAAGGGGTATGGTCAGAGACCGTGTGGCTCGGAAATTGGTATGGCAGCGGATTGTGTGTATGTAACACAATTAGGAGACAGCCTGGACGGGGGACAGCCTGGATGGGGGACAGCCGAGACGGGGTACTGCCCGGACGGGGTACAGCCAAGACGGGATACTGCCTGGACGGGGTACAGCCGAGACGGGGTACAGCCGAGACGGGGGACTGTCGGGATGGGGTATGTACGTATGACCGGGAAGGGGTACGGCCGGGGGTACAAACGGGAAACGGTACAGCCGGGAATGAGTACGGCCAGGGAGGGCGTAAGCAACAGACAGTAGCTTACCTAGTAGTAGTACTGTACGTAGCAGTTGATGACTAACTTGGCGAAATGCCCACGAGCTGCAAAATGGCCTTGGATTTGAGGAACGCAAACGGCCCTTGATGTGAGAAACGGCGCTGTAGTTGAGGTTAGACCGCCATACACTCGTATCAAACAAACAATGCACGTACAGGCCGACTGGCTGCGCTGCCGCCGTTGCTCGCAGAGCTCAGACTGGACGCCGTAATATTCAAATAATTGCCTCGACCGACCGACCGACCTTGCCATGTCGTCTCAGTGACACATATTGTACGTACGGTCCATACAAAAGCATTTAATTCATACTGGAAAGCATACATGTAACAGGTCATCCGAGGAGGAGCTTTGGGGGTCTGACGCCGGCGGGGGGTTACCCCCGGGGGTCCGGAAAGATTAGAGCAGAGAAAAAACACCTCCTACCTCTCCTCTCCTCTTTAAAAGTAGGTAGAGGTCAGATGTATCCTGTGAAAAAGGCACGGGCACTTCATTCCCGCCTCTAAAATACCTTCAAAACATGGAAAATATACAAAGAAATAGTCTCCCCTTTTTTAGTCTTTTTTTATTTTGGGTATCGGGAAAAATTTTGCGGAATTTTTTCAAATTGTCGGGAATTTTCAGGCGAAATTCTCAGAAGCTATCGGGAAAAAACTCGGGAATTTTTTCCCGATAATTTTTACGTCGGGAACTAAAAGTTTTATGCGTCCGATAGCTATCGGGGACCGCGCGATTTTCCGACAACCAGGAAAGCGGTGTGATACATAGGGTTAATTAACCGATTTTGGCACACAATTATCTGTTTTTAAACTAAACAAAAGCTGTCCATCGTGAAAAAAACAAAGGCAGAAGTACATAATGTTGGTAAAACATGATTCTGATTTTTGTTTTGAACACAATACAGTACCTGCTATGCTTCAACACTAAATTTGTTTTTGTAATTTCAAGTAAAGTTCTACAAGTCAAGCGTAAAATGGTCAGGCATATCTGGAACAACAATCTAGGTGAAAAACAAATTCAACTTTTGGCCAAAAACCCTTGCTTGCAGTGAAATAACATTTTCCAGTTATAGGACCATGGTCTTCAAAAGGGCGCCAAAAAGTGACCCTAAATTTGGGCATTTTCCAGTTATAAGACCAGGTCTTATAAGTGGAAAACTCCGGTATATCAAACATAACGTGTCACCTTACGCTTACCGGCTTCCTTTGTACACTGATTGTTTGAAAAAGGTAACGATTATAACGCCGACTGGTAACATCTATTTTAGAGGATTCAATTTCACAAGCCATTGCTTTGCAATGCAATGAGCAATTCCGTTTCAATGTGTTCGACTCGGTTGTATGGTCACTCAAAAATCCGTTCTTGCCAAGAAGCACAGACCCCAGCTTTGTTGAAATGTAGTCTACCGAGCTCTGGCAATTTTGAGTAAAGTGTCCAGGAAACCCGCTGACATAGGTTCTCAGTGGCACGCAGGATGCATCTGTTTATGCAATTCAGCACTGCAGTGTGGTTGACACAGCTGCTGCAAAAAGGGAGGAGGTTGTCAAAAAGAAAGCAATTTTCTACCAGCTTTAGTTAGAGCTTCAGCTTCAAGAGCACGCCATGGCAGACCGATTGGCTGATCGCCAGCCGAGAATATACCACCGAGTCATGTATTGTAAAACTTGGACTTCTAAAAACTTCTAAAAACACCGATTCCAATCAAATATCAGCAATGGAAAAGCCAAATTCAATTTTCAAAGGCTTTTAAGCTGATTTTAAACTAAAAATTAGTGATTTCTGGACCATCTTGCTAATACACTGAAGCCGCTACCATATAGTGCTGTTTAGAGTACCCCTTATTTATAGTATCCCGGTATAAATAGTAAACATTAATTCAATATTTTAATTCAGTAATATGGTTTTGGTTAATAAAAAGCATGACAAATATTAAGTCACAATTAATTGTCGTTGTCTGCAGAAGCGTTACAACCTTGGACAAACGAAATTTTGAATTTGATTAAAGCCAACTATTCTAATGTAAAATTTTGTATCGAATTGAATGGTGGCACTCCCAGGTCGCTCCGACCACTGGGAATGGTACAATTCGCGATTTTCTGAACCCTACTTTTTTCAAAAAAACAAATTTCAAAAATGACAAAAATTGGATTTGATCACAGTTCTCCACCATTTTAAGAGACAGAGACCTCGGTCATACTTCATCAGAGAGCCCCGAAAATATCCATTCTTCACAAGTCGTCAGATTTTAAATCGGCCGAAAATTAGCATAAAGCGGTGCATTTGAAAATTTGAAACAGAGCACAATTTTCAAACGGGCGCATACAGCGGGCAGCATTTTGAAATTTAATGTTTTATACATCATTCGATTCGCCTCCTCGAGAACGTTCGTTTAAAATTATTTCCAGCTTGGGACAGACACTTTGAAGGGTAGAAAACTCGCAAAAAACGAAAAATACTCAAGTTTTTTCAGCCTTTTTTGCATGAATTGGCTGTGTAACTTTTGATTAGGAGAAAATATTTATATTTTGGTTATAAGTTTTGAAACAGACCACCGTGCCCGTCTACAGGAGGAACTTCAGCTTGCTAACTAAACCCGCTTAAGAATTACAAATACTTTTATATAACAGTAAGTACGATTTTGGTTTTCAAATGAAAAAAGGTGCTGATTGATGTTGTTGGTTTAGCTTGTAGTGGCAGTGCATAACGTACCAATTACGTTTGTGAGCTACGATTACTACTTGATCCTTAAGTTAACTGGTTTGAACTGCGCGCTTGGTCCGTAGGTAGGCCGCCAACCCATAGAGACGAGAATCGGAAGCGGGACATGGAGAGGATAACACAGTGAGTGAATGCCTTTGCAAGAGCACTCAGTGCCCCAGCTTCATGGGCTCTGCAAGTGACAAGGATTGTGAAGTCAGCTGCTGTGATAGTGTTTCTCAATAAGATCGTTCAGGGTGCTGACACACGCCGAATCCCTGAGCTTGCCCAAAAATGCGTGTCTGTGATCAGTTTGAAAGGCGTGAATGGCTCACTGAAAGAAAGATAAAGGCCTGGCTGGGAGCAATAAAGAGCAAGAAGTTGAGGAAGGAAAAGCTCAGTGCAAGTGAAGAAAAAGATTTGTATGATGCTGCTGCAGTAGAAGATTATGATGAGCGTGATGCAATTGCAGTTGACCTCAAAGAAATGGCTAGACAAGTTCTGGTTCTCCCCCATCCAGTTGAAGCCTTAGGCCAAGACATCTGCCATTTGGCCAAGAATAACGAGCTTGAAAGAGAGACCAAGGGTTCTCTGATGAGCATTTGTGTGGCACTTCGGATTCCTTATCCAAAACAATGGGACGAGACGGCTCTGGCTAACCGATGAAAGAATACGATTAAATACAGTAGATTCTATCATGATTCATCACTGTTTGTTTGACTGTTAATGTTGTTGTGTTGTGTTACTGGTCTCCGAATACATTTCTCTTCACCATGTACTACGACATGTGAGTCTATGCAGATTCAGAGCTATTCAAGGTTGACTGAACCTGTGAAATGAATATGTGATAGGTGCTAAGCTATACTCAGATGCGCTATTTGAACAAGCTAATTCATTAAACGGTTACAACAAATCCGGCCAATCAGGTGACATTTAACACATACACAACACAGAATTAACAGTTTGGTAATGTAGCTGTTTGTTTTTCCCACAGTTTTCACAAACATAATTGCTACGTTATGTTATGCACCGCCACTACAAACTAAATCAAAAACATGAAAACCAAAATCGTGCCTACTTACAATTATAAAAGCATTTGTAATTCTTAAGTGGGGTTAGTTAGCGAGCTGAAATTCCGCCTATAGATGGGCACGGTGGTCTGTTTCAAAACTTATAACCAAAATATAAATCTTTTCTCCTAGTCAAAAGTTACACAGCCAATTCATGCAAAAAAGCTAAAAAAACTTGAGTATTTTTCGTTTTTTGCGAGTTTTCTACCCTTCACAGTGTCTGTCCCAAGCTGGAAATAATTTTAAACGAAAGTTCTCGATGAGACGAATCGAATGATGTATAAAACATTAATTTCAAAACGCTGCCCACTGTTTGTGCACGTTTGAAAATTGTGCTCTGTTTCAAACTTTCACATATATCGCTGTATGCTAATTTTCGGCTGATTTGAAATCTGACGACTTGTAAAGAAAGGATATTTTCGGGGCTCTCTGATGAAGCATGACCGAGGTCTCTGTCTCTTAAAATGGTGGAGAACTGTTATCAAATCCAGTTTTTGTCATTTTTGAAATTCGGTTTTTTGAAAAAAGTAGGGTTCTGGAAATCGCGAATTGCACCCTTCCCAGTGGTCGGAGCGACCTAGGAGTGCCACCATTCAATTCGATACAAAATTTTACATTAGAAAAAGTGGCTTTAGTCAAATTCAAAATTTCGTCTGTCCAAGGTTGTAACGCTTCTGCAGACAACGACAATTAATTCGTTCCCGAAGTCAAAACGCCCACGAACATCCCACACAAACATCCTAACAGTATTATGAATTACAGTATATTCTCGCTCTCGCGACAAAACTAGTGCTTTGCTTAGCACCTCTTCATCAAGTATGGCCTTCAGCTCTTGAATAACAGTTCACTGAGCGTTTTCCAAAGTTCGCACGCACCTTCCATTCTGGATTTGACATGAAAGACTCAGAGATTTATTTTGGTGGCGACCAGCCAATCGAGTAGGGACGGCGGGCTCTTTCAGATCAGATGAAACCGAAACAGATAAGATCAGTGGGCTCAAACTAAAGCTGGAACTACATTCCCCTTTTTTGGACATCCTGTATCCTGTTGTGCTAGTAAAGTCCTTAAATTTGGGCCACATTGATAAAGACTGACAAACATTCGATGGAACATTTTTTGAATCTAGCCCGCTTTGCCGGCACAGTTGGTGTAGTGGTTTAGGCCGCAAAGCCACTGTGCGCGCGGCCGAGCGTTCATCCACGCGGCGAGGCAAGTTGCTTGCCGCAAAGAGTTGGTTGTCGGCACAAAGCCCAACCCAGGCCACCGAAAGCTGGTGACAGCCAGTAAGTAAATGGGAACCGACTGGAGCTGCCGACCTAAAGCTACAATAGCAACCACACATGTGTTGGGACATATGGGAATGGAGACAGCTACCACTGAGACCCGCCCAGACCAACACTGAGCATGTGTGCCGGCTGGTGCGAAGGCAGAAAAGACAGACAAACGGAAAGACAGGATGTGGGTGTGCGTGATGGGACCGCAATATGGCCTAACGGCCTAAATCCATCCACCCACCCTAGACCGCATTAGTTTTGGGTTTAATTACCTGGAAGTTTGTCTCTTGTTGTAGAGTGCAGTAGTTTCATGCTGAACCTCATTTCGTACATATTTAACCATAGGAGCCCGGCGCTCATTAATATTCAAGTGAGTTAGGGTGGGAAAGATGCGTTTCTGTCTAGATCTGCATGCACTGGCAGAAATGAACCAATGAGGCGTATTGTTGCTAAGTAAATTATAATTTTAATTATATTAAAGTGAATTTTTGCCTTAAGTAACCGGTTGACACAGACCACTCCTGTGCATGTCTAGAAAAACCCAGAGTCTAGTCCACGGCAGATGTCCTTCTCCTTACGTCTATTGAAGATATGCGGGCACACCTTAGACATCGTGAAATTTCATTTTTTGGGTCAATGTCAGAGCGACCAGGAGAGAGCGCAGGGCGATGCCGTTGCAAAACAATAGACACAGATGGGGTATCTCTCAGAATAACAGTGCGGAATCGTGATTGCATGTGAAATAAAATGTCGTGAAATTCCATGTCCTTAAGAGTCCTTGCCAAAAAAAGTCAGGCAGTGGGCGGCCGATGGAATTTTTTGACCCCCCATTTTTATTGGCTCATTTGAATAGCCCTTTTATGAAACCCCTACAGCCGCGTCGGTTTCGCTCTGGCCGCACTCAAACCGGAGTAATGGTTTGAAGAAGGGTGCTGCACCGGATCTCCCAGATTTGGCTCCTCCATGCTCTTTCAACTGCTGTCAAATTGGCAGCTTTCGAGATAGCACCTTGAAATTGGACACACTTATACACATTTTCCCGCTCTTTCAAATGCAATAGAGAACAACTGAATACGATGAAAACTGCCAGATTCAGACACGATTTATTAAAGTTCAGGGGACCCGAAATAGACGTGTCTTTCAATTGAAAGAAGTGCCTATGTGGCAACGAGCTCCAGAGCTGTTATTTTCAACATAAGCTGACCATGTAAGGATGTATCAAAACCTACAGGCAAACCCACCGATTCGGCTTTGTTTGGGAGCTGTGCAGCTTTGAAGATGGCCCTATTGATCACGATTTTTAGGCATGACAAGCAAATGTAGATGAATTACTCTTTGTCCAAAGCACCTAGAGAGCTGTCACTTGCAGCCCATGCTAAAACAAACATGCTCTTTCAGAATATCAGCTTCATTTGCCTGTCCAGTTCTTCAGTCCCAAGTAATTTTCACATTTTCATGTGTATGCTGAATCTGACCGAATTTCCGGTACCATCTAACTAGGCTTGTCACTACTCCTGTAGTTTCTGGTTAATCAACCTGAAATTTATCCCGATTGTGCAGAATTTCCCGCTCTTTCAATTGATTCACTCGCCGCATCAATCGGATGCTCAGTTCAAATGTTATAACTGATTGTTTACAAATACGTTTTCTGCAGTGCAACCCTGGCTCGCATCATCGATTAACTTTGCTCAAAAGTGCAAGGCTTTGTCTACTCTTATAGAAAAGCTCAATAGATCTCGTACACCTATAACGAGCGCAATATGCAAGCCTAAGCGCTGCAGGATTTTGGCCCATGTTTTCTGGTGACTTTTTTGCTAGAGCTGGTTACGCCTTGCGCCCTTGATGCTTAAAGTGCATAAGAAGCTGCAGTTAGCTATAAATTGCCATCGATTAAGACATGTGTTGCGGCGGTGGTAGAACTGGCACAGTAATGACTGGAGGTGGTAAGTCAGGCCATTGTCGTTACTCTTAGAGTCAAACATTGCTAAGTACTCTCATAAAGCGCAGTGCCAAAATCTGCTTTTGTAAGTAGAAGCAAACTTCAGTAAAACTTTGTATGGGCAAAACTGGGCAAGAAAATGCGACAAAGAATTATACAAAAGCCTTTCCTGCTATGATCTTCTTACGCTTCTTTGCATAAAGCGCAACGTACCCAACCTCGTGTGGTTGGAGTTTTTTTATGCATATCTCGGTCTTGAAGCTGTGTAAATGCTGTGTGTGGATGTGTATAAATGGATGTGTGTAAAGCTGCCCGCCCGGCGGGCGGTCGGTTCGAGGTGCCTGGTTTAACGTATTGGTTTTATCAGCACTTGTGTATGTAAGATCGAAATGGCAGAGAAGAAGATCACGAAAACTGCAAATGGTGTCGTTACTTGCAAGGACTGTCACAAAACTGTTCGAGATTGGGAAAATCTGCCTGATTCAGTGCTTTGCATCTTCTGCTGTGGCTTCTATCACGTCAAATGTACAGAACTGAGTCGAAAACTGGAGGACAACTGTTTTTATCGCTGTAAGCACTGTCGCACCTTGTCAATTGGAACTGTTTATACAGCGATTAAAACATTGGCCAATTCTGCCCAGCAGCAAGCCGTTAGAAATGACAGTCCAAGCGTGAGAACGAAAACGACTCAAGCTTCTGAGAAGAAACCCCAGGCAGACATTTCAGAAAAGTTGCAGAATGTTGCACGCGATTTGCAGAAGCGCTTGGCACAATCGACGAGAGAGAAGGAAGTTCTGGAAGGAAAAATTTTTGAATTTCAAGAGCGCTGGAATCGACGACAAAATCTGGTTCTATACGGTCTGCCTGAAAGTCGCTCCAAGAGCAGGACCAATCCTAGTCTTACTGACATTAAGACGCTAAAATCTCTGTCCAAAATGTTGGGAGTTCGGTCGCTTCAGGTTTCAAAGGCCAAACGTCTGGGTCAGCCAAATCTAGTTGATGATGGTGTGTCACGTCCTTTACTTGTCACTGTTCCAAACAACACCCATCGACGACTACTGCTAAGCAACGCTAAGGAGTTGCGGAAATGCAACACCTGGAGCCGCGTGTTCGTTAAGCCGGATCTGTCGGAAAGCCAACGCCGCATTCAGAAAGAGCTTTGGATGTCGTTGAAGGAGAAAAGACGAATTGGAGAAAGAGTCAAAATTAAGAATGGTGAAATAATTAGCATTGCTTAGTGCATTGCGGCACGGCAATTGCATAGTTTTATGGACTTTGGCTCTTCAAAGTTTGTTGTGACTACAAATGTTTTGCTTGCATACATATGTTTCTGTTTGTTTTTATGTACGCTGTTGATATGGTGTACTGAACTGATCAGCAGGCACTCTCGAGCCGTTCTGCTATGATATATCTGCCCCACTTATGGACGTTTGGTTCATTGGGGCCTAACAAGCCTCCGGAGCTTTCTAATAAATAAATAAATAAATGAATTGCCATGTTATATTATTTTTCTGCTATTTTTAACTCAGTTATGACTGAGTGTTTGAACGTTCGATAAGTTTGAACGTTCGATTACAAATACGTTTTCTGCAGTGCAACCCTGGCTCGCATCATCGATTAACTTTGCTCAAAAGTGCAAGGCTTTGTCTACTCTTATAGAAAAGCTCAATAGATCTCGTACACCTATAACGTGCGCAATATGCAAGCCTAAGCGCTGCAGGATTTTGGCCCATGTTTTCTGGTGACTTTTTTGCTAGAGCTGGTTACGCCTTGCGCCCTTGATGCTTAAAGTGCATAAGAAGCTGCAGTTAGCTATAAATTGCCATCGATTAAGACATGTGTTGCGGCGGTGGTAGAACTGGCACAGTTGACTGGAGGTGGTAAGTCAGGCCATTGTCGTTACTCTTAGAGTCAAACGTTGCTAAGTACTCTCATAAAGCGCAGTGCCAAAATCTGCTTTTGTAAGTAGAAGCAAACTTCAGTAAAACTTTGTATGGGCAAAACTGGGCAAGAAAATGCGACAAAGAATTATACAAAAGCCTTTCCTGCTATGATCTTCTTACGCTTCTTTGCATAAAGCGCAACGTACCCAACCTCGTGTGGTTGGAGTTTTTTATGCATATCTCGGTCTTGAAGCTGTGTAAATGAATTGCCATGTTATATTTTTCTGCTATTTTTAACTCAGTTATGACTGAGTGTTTGAACGTTCGAAATAGACTATGTAACAAAATAATACACTTACAGTGCACTTACTTTTATCAATAAATTCTTGCTAGTATGGAGCCGCTAAATGTACTACTGTACAGCATGTAAATTTTATTCAACAAATTTTACTTAAAGGTAAAGCAGTTGTGTTCGTGCTATATAAGCTGGTGTCCTATTGGCGTTTTCTATAAGTGTAGACAAAGCCTTGCACTTTTGAGCAAAGTTAATCGATTATGTGTCCCAGGGTTGCAGTGCAGAAAACGTATTTGTAAACAATCAGATATAACACTTGAACTGAGCATCCGATTGATGCGGCGAGTGAATCAATTGAAAGAGCGGGAAATTCTGCACAATCGGGATAAATTTCAGGTTGATTAACCAGAAACTACAGGAGTAGTGACCAGCCTAGTTAGATGGTACCGGAAATTCGGTCAGATTCAGCATACACATGAAAATGTAAAAATTACTTGGGACTGAAAAACCGGACAGGCAAATGAAGCTGATATTCTGAAAGAGCATGTCCGTTTTAGTATGGGTTGCAAGTGACAGCTCTCTAGGTGCCTTCGACAAAGAGTAATTGATCTACATTTGCTTGTCATGCTTAAAAATCGTGATCAAAAGGGTCATCTTCAAAGCTGCACAGCTCCCAAACAAAGCCGAATCGGTGGGTTTGCCTGTAGGTTTTGATACATCCTTACATGGTCAACTTATGTTGAAAATATCAGCTCTGGAGGTCGTTGCCACATAGGCACTTCTTTCAATTGAAAGACACGTCTATTTCTCGTCCCTCCAACTTTAATAAATCGCGTCTGAATCTGGCAGTTTTCATCGTATTCAGTTGTGCTCTATTGCATTTGAAAGAGCGGGAAAATCTGTATAAGTGTCTCCAATTTGAAGGTACTACATCGACAGCTGATAATTTGACAGCAGTTGAAAGAGCATGGAGGAGCCAAATCTGCGAGATCCGGCGTAGCACCCTTCTTCAAGCCTTTACTCCGGTTTGAGTGCGGCCAGAGCGAAACCGACGCGGCTGTGGGGGTTTCATAATAGGGCAATTCAAATGAGCCAATAAAAATGGGGGGTCAAAAAATTCCATCGGCCGCCCCCATAAGGGAGCTTGCCTGACTTTTTTTGGCAAGCACTCTTAAGACATAACGCAGACATAAGGGAGGAAAACGAAGACATAACGAAGACATAACGCAGACAAAAGGTGTTATGCAAAGATTGCAAAAGCAAACAATTTGAGGCGTTTTGTGTGATAAATAAAGGTATAAAGCAGAGTAGATACACAAAGTAACAATGTGTAACCTTATTTATGCAAGCTGATCTAACAGTGTTACACTTCAGTTGCTGGGCACGATGACCGCCGACACCGGTCTGTCAATGTCTTTAATTGTTTGTGAATCAGACGTGGTAGAAATTTGTTGGCAGGTGGCGGACAGATGTCAAAAATGGTTGCCATTTAAGACAGAGTACGGGCAACAGCTTGACCTTGCATTGTCGGCTAGCCGTCACTCAACGATCGTCGGACAGCCGTCAAAACTGGAAGCCATTAAATGCAGTATACATGTAGGTGTTGGCTTGACCTTGCATTGTCCGCCGGCTAGGAGGCCGGTGCAGTCTCCAAGTTTCTTGCATTCCGAGCGCCGGCTCCTCGGCAACCCCCCATTCCCGATCCCCCCTTTACCCGCCAACCAAAGGCAAGCAGGCATTTGCCACTTGCCGTTCATTCCTCACCCCCAATTCCCTGTTCCAGCTCCGGCCCCCAATTGGAAATGGGCCTTCCTGGCCGGCGCCTATTGGAAATGGGCTTTCCTGGCCGGCGCCCATTGGAAATGGGCTTTTGTGGCCAACGCCCATTGGAAATGGGCTTTCCTGGCCGGCGCCTATTGGAAATGAGCTTTTGTGGCCGCAGGGGGGTTGGGGGGGTCTGAGCCAAAATTTTGGGAGGGGCGTAGGGCACTAAAAAACGCTCAAAAATCGAAAAAATTGCAATTTTTTGGCTACAAATCGCCAAAAATCGCTAATTTGGGCTGAAATACAGCTAAAAAGTGCTGTTTTGCAGGCGATTTTGGCAATTTTTGTGCCTGAAATTGTAAAAAAATGCAAAAATTTGCTCAAAAATTCACTTGCCAGAAAAATAGGAGGGGGGGGTCGGCGAAATCGTCTCGGGGGAGGGGGTCCCCATCCAGGGGGGTCTGGCCTAAGTCGGGTGGGGGGCAGACCCCCCAGACCCCCTGTTACATGTATGGCTATGCCTGTCCTATCTCAGTAATTGATTTGTTCCCGGTTCGCTCTTGTTGCCACATGAATAAATCGTTTATTGCAAATAAATCACTGTCTTGATCTTTCCGCAACCATCCATTTTCGAATCACAAGCTGTTTCTTTGTCTCTACACAAACACCGCTTTTCAACTCACTCGCAGTTTGTCTCGTCTTCCTGAACTTTTTTCTACACCCTCCTCTAAAACTGAAAACCAAAAACCTCTAAAACTCAATACTTCGTAATTTGTCAACCATGTCTCAACTATGTCTCAACTATGTCTTCGCCTATGTCTCAATTATGCCTCAACTATGTCTGTTTTGAGACATATGCAGTTCGGTATGTCTAAACCTACCATGTCTACGTTTTAGACATAAAACCCGATGTCCTTCTAGACATACTTTTTTTCCTTAGACGTCAGATGTCTTGAATCCGGTATGTCGGGACTACAGTGGGAAAATATCGAAATTTACTGCCAAACAGCAACCAAAAGTCTTGAAATAATGAATTCCTATAGCAAAAATATGTATATGTTTCCAGAAACATATTGGCCTCAAAACATATAAATACAAAACATAATTGACATGCAAACATATTGAGAAACATAAACATATATGTTTTCCTAAAAACAAACATATTTATGTTTTAAAACATATGCATAAAACATATATGTTTCCCACAGTAGTCGGGACCATAGGAGCAAAAGCTCCTAGGTCTGTGTCAACCGGATAAATTATAAGTATAATTTTAATTATTTTAGTTTAGAAATTTGCTAACACAAGAAAATTGTTTGGTAAGTAAATCATAATTAAATTATATTTAAAACAAATTCACTTAGCAACACAAAGCGGCGTCTTGTTCTTGTATAAGTAAATCGAGCAGGGATACAGGTTGATACAGTATATGTGATGATTGAGAACTACATGGATGGATGGTTAATATGCATTTGGTCAGACCTGTTGTTCGTTTATCAACAGCTAGACAATATTTATGACGATAAAATTATTCTTCATCACATGGATTAAGTTCATGACCACATATTGTTGGGATGTGTCTGCTGTCTGACAGCAGTGCTTAATTTATTGCTGTCATTGAAACAATGCAGTTTTGAGGGATAAGTGTTGGTAGGCTTGAGTTGAAACAAAGTCAACCATGTCACCAATGGTTACATTCATGCCTTGAAGTGTTCTATGCAAATGCTCACAATCGCTGCTGCTTTTATTGTCTGAATCAACTATACATCTGGCTTCAGCAATATTCAGTGCTCTTAAACCTGCCGAAAGTATTGCATAATCTGGGGGAAATAAAACAAATAAGCTTGAGTTATTGTTGGTCGAATACCACTCTTTTATTTGCCAACCTAGCATGCTGTAGTTTAGCTGGCCTTTCAGTTGTTTTATGAGGCTTCCAATTATTTCATGTCGTTCAATTCCAGTAGGAATGAAGGATGCATTAGCATCAGCTCTAGAGAGTAACACGTTCTCTGTAAACAGCTTCTGCAACTGATTTCGATAGAAGTGAACCAGCAACAAGTTCCTTTCTCCAGGCCGCTTGTCCAATATCGAAGCTCTTCACGTTGGGCCCGGTCGAATGCTTCGACTCTTATTTTAATTACTGGTTAAACATACCAGTGTTACACAAATCTCCTATAGAAGCTATTCCGGTAACTGCTGTAACACCCTTAGATATGCGATGCTGATTGAAAAGGTGTTATAAAGTGCAATTGCAACCAGAAGCCCACCACCAAGCAGACCACGCCACCACACACACAGAAGGAAGACAAGGCCGAAGGAAATGCCAAGGACATAGACACCACCCCCTGCCACTTAGATTTATTTGTTCCTTTGTTTCTTTTTGTTATTTGTCTGCTAGGCGAACCTCCCGCTGGGGAGGATGTTATAAAATGCAATTTTGTCATGTACCGTGTAGTGCTGTTTATAGTACCCCCCTATTTATAGTACCCGGGGTACTTTAAATGGAAACAGATTTTTGTTCTGAAATGAGCTGTTATAAATGCAAAACGTGCGAAAAATACAGTACTTTTGGTGGTAAACCTTGTTTGTATGAAGAAAAACAGTAGATAATGCAATCACAGAGGTTCTGATGTATGTACATAACCTATTTTTTACATCAAATCGGTAAGTTGAGCAAAGAACTTTACATACTATTGTTAGTTTCTTGTAGAGCAGATTTCGTAGGTGCCATATATCAGGGATGTGAGGTGGGAAAAAAACACCGGAAAAAAACTGTTTTTTTTCGGAAAAAAACCGGTTTTTTTCCTAAGGGTCGGAAAAAAACATAAATCGCGGAAAAAAACTCAAGCTAAAAATAGCTAATTTACGTCATTTTTCGTTTAAAAAAAGGACTTTTGCTATGTATAATAGGCCATACTGACTCAAAACTGTTAGAAAAACAACAAAAAAGACCAAATTTGGCATGAAAAAACAAAAATGCAAACTGCTGTAAGAAAATTTGCATATAGCGTTATTTATCGAACCAGTCAGGCACTGTTTCATGCCTGTTTCGTGATTTATATCAATGTAACACGTGTATTTCTGGTCTAACAAGACTGAGGAAGGCGCTAGAAAGCGTTAAGAATCATAAAACCAGCCTAGGATACTTAGAACTTGGGCTGGAGTTTTTTTTCCGCGATTTAGGAAAAAAACCGGAAAAAAACCGGAAAAAAACAGGAAAAAAACAGGCCGAGGTTTTTTTCGGAAAAATATACAACCCTGCCATATATAGTACCCGGGTACTATAAATTGATTCAATTTTATTTTCGCAAAACCCTAAGTGCCATATATAGTACCCGGGTACTATAAATGGATTCAATTTTATTTTCGCAAAACCCTAAGTGCCATATATAGTACCCGGGTACTATAAACAGCACTATACGGTACGTACATTGCACGTTGCTATTTTGCATAAGGCGGTTCTGCTTGCTGCAGCCAGTCTGCAAACTGGTTTTAGTTTACGATGCGCCTAGCCGCCGCTTTCGTCTGGTCAATTGAGCGAAAAACTGGTTGGTCGTTACGCAACGAGTGTCTCGTTGTGTTCAATTCAAAGGAGTCTAAAAGACCACTTTCACTAACGGTCAGTAGTAGGCAACGTCGTCTGGGCTTCCTAGTCATCGTCGCGGTCAATCCAATTGATTCTGTGTCGACCAGTGTGCGTCAGCACAATTTTGGTGCCAAGGGCGAAACTACAGCGTTCGTGTGTTTCAGTTCTCACTTCACTGGTCACTGGCCGCCCATGTCTCGGCGCTTCACCACTACCGTTCGGTTAGTCCTTCTTTGCAATTGCTTTGCTTAGGTACCCTATTTCTGGGGATGGCTTCTGGTTTTTCTGTTTCCCCATTGTTTCCGAATTTGGGGGAAGGCTCTGAATTGGCACGGTGGCGCAGGGTATAGGAGCTCGCGGCCACCTAAACCCAGCCCCCCAGCTCTTCTGGGAGCCAATTGGCCGGCTGAGATGGCCTGCGCACACCTGTTTAACCAATGACGCCCGCCAGGGTGGGTGTGCGCCCCAGAGGTTGGTAAACAACAGGAGACCCTCGGCCCCAGTGGCCGGCCTCAGCTAGTGTCAATTAATTAGCTGTTCATCCGACACCCAATTAGCGCGCTGCTGGGGCGGGATTAGCATTAATCAATTGGTGACCCCGGCTCAGCATTACACTGCGCCACTGTGGGGTAGTCATGCTGAAAACACTCATAGCAAAGCTCCTCTAAATAAAGAGCAGGGTAAAGTGGATCTGTCTGGCTATCAGTCTAATTTCATTATGCTGTTGAATAAATTTTCTGCGTTGAGCATACTGTCTTGTGTTGCAATCCTGTTGAATTGTTGCCTTGTGAGAAATCTGATTTGGAATCTCTGTCTCAGACTTTGAACGTGTACAAACAAGCAGCATATAAAAAAAGGTGTTCTATTACATACTGTATTGCTCATTTTGGGGTTATTATAAATTATGAAATTTTAAGCCGGCCCAAAGGTAACAAAGCTGATCTAAACGCACTGCCTGCCTGTTCGTGAAGGCAATATTCTTCTCTACACATTATAAATGTACACTAAAACACGCACGCATGCACTGCACAGTATAAACACCAAACTGATTAAACAAATAAAAAACGTTCATCAACCTGAGGATCGAAAGCAAACAGGACTGACTTACAATACCGTTACATTGAAACACTTACATACTGTACTTTCAGATGGCAGGAAGAGTATAAAGTCTGAGACAATACAGTATACAAATCACAACATGCATACTAGTTATTCTCCAAAGATAGAAGGTCTTCAGTGGCCTTGTGACACTGGAGCTGTACAGCTTTGCTAACTGAGACAGGACCGGCGGCAGGAGTCAATGCTTCCGTTTCACCATTGGCTACACCTTGCTTGGCCCAGTCCACTTGATTTTTCGAAATTTTGCGGCCGCCCATTTGCCAGTCAGCAGCGTTTTCAAATGTGCACTTTTGGGTCAAATGAACGTCTGAACCAGAGAGTAAACAGCGTTCTCTGCAGATTTAGAGAACCAGTGTTTTCTGCAGTTTTAAGTCAAATTATGGTATGAACCAGCGTTTTCTGCAGCTTTTGAGTCAAATCATGGTATGAACCAGCGTTTCTGCAGTTTTCAGTCAAATCATGGCATGAACCAGCGTTTTCTGCAGTTTTTGAGTCAAATCATGGTATGAACCAGCGTTTTCTGCAGTTTTCAGTCAAATCATGGTATGAACCAGCGCTTTATGCAGCTTTTGAGTCAAATCATGGTATGAACCAGCGTTTTCTGCAGCTTTTGACTCAGATCATGGTATGAACCAGCGGTTTCTGCAGTTTTTGAGTCAAATCATGGTATGAACCAGCGTTTTCTCCAGCTTTTGAGTCAAATCAAGCTCTGAACCAGCGCTTTCTGCTCCTTTTGAGTCAAATCATTGTATGAACCAGCGTTTTCTGCAGTTTTCAGTCAAATCATGGTATGAACCAGTGTTTTCTGCTCCTTTTGAGTCAAATCATGGTACGAACCAGCATTTTTTGCAGTTTTGTGTCAAATCATGGTACGAACAGCGTTTTCTGCAGCTTTTGAATCAAATCATGGTTTAAACCAGCGTTTTCTGCGGTTTTGAGTCAAATTAAGGTATGAACCAGCGTTTTCTGCAGCTTTTGAGTCAAATCATGGTATGAACCAGCGTTTTCTGCAGCTTTTGAGTCAAATCATGGTATGAACCAGCGTTTTCTGCAGTTTTGAGTCAATTCATGGTATGAACCAGCGTTTTCTGCTCCTTTTGAGTCAATTCATGGTATGAACCAGCGTTTTCTGCTCCTTTTGAGTCAATTCATGGTATGAACCAGCGTTTTCTGCAGCTTTTGAGTCAATTCATGGTATGAACCAGCGTTTTCTGCAGCTTTTGAGTCAATTCATGGTATGAACCAGCGTTTTCTGCAGCTTTTGAGTCAAATCATGGTATGAACCAGCGTTTTCTGCAGTTTTGAGTCAATTCATGGTATGAACCAGCGTTTTCTGCAGTTTTGAGTCAAATCATGGTATGAACCAGCGTTTTCTGCTCCTTTTGAGTCAATTCATGGTATGAACCAGCGTTTTCTGCAGCTTTTGAGTCAATTCATGGTATGAACCAGCGTTTTCTGCAGTTTTTGAGTCAATTCATGGTATGAACCAGCGTTTTCTGCTCCTTTTGAGTCAATTCATGGTATGAACCAGCGTTTTCTGCAGCTTTTGAGTCAATTCATGGTATGAACCAGCGTTTTCTGCAGCTTTTGAGTCAAATCATGGTATGAACCAGCGTTTTCTGCTCCTTTTGAGTCAATTCATGGTATGAACCAGCGTTTTCTGCAGTTTTGAGTCAATTCATGGTATGAACCAGCGTTTTCTGCTCCTTTTGAGTCAATTCATGGTATGAACCAGCGTTTTCTGCAGCTTTTGAGTCAATTCATGGTATGAACCAGCGTTTTCTGCAGTTTTTGAGTCAATTCATGGTATGAACCAGCGTTTTCTGCTCCTTTTGAGTCAATTCATGGTATGAACCAGCGTTTTCTGCGGCTTTGAGTCAAATCATGGTTTCAACCAGGTGCATTTTCTGCGGCTTTGAGTCAAATCGTGGTATGAACCAGCGTTTTCTGCAGTTTTGAGTCAAATCATGGTCTGAACTAGCGTTTTCTGCAGCTTTTGCGTCAAATATAGGTCTGAACCAGCTCTGAACTAGAGTTTTCTGCAGTTTTTGAGTCAAATCATTGTCTGAACTAGCGAGTAAACATCGTTTTCTGCAGCTTTTCAGTCAAATCACGGTCTGAACCAGCGGTTCCTACTGCTTTTAATCAATCTCTAAACCAGCGTTTTCTGTTGCTTTTGAGTCAAATCAAGCTCTGAACCATTGTTTTCTGCAGCTTTTGAGTCAAATAAATCAAGCTCTGAACGAGCTCTGAACTAGAGTTTTCTGCAGATTTTTTAGTCAAATCATGGTCTGAACCAGCAAGTAAACATCGTTTTCTGCAGCTTTTGAGTCAAATCAAGCTCTGAACCAGCGTTTTCTGCTGCTTTTGAGTCAAATCATGGTCTGAACCAGACAGTGGCATTATAAGTCAAGTCAAATCAAGAATCTCGATCAGGCAAAAGGCACGGAGCCAGTTATCCCAGCAAGATCGTGTGCTTGAGCCGAGGCGACTACACCGAACGCAGCTATACGTCGAACAGACGCTGTCGACGCGGCAGACAGGCACGGAGCTAGGAACTACCCAGCAGATTCGTGTGCCACTGCACTAGCTGGCTCGGTTGTCAACAAAAGCACGGAGCTGGGAAAACATGGCAAGAAGTGTTCCGATGCTGACAAAAATGCAGTTTAACGTCGAACAGACGCTGTCGACGCGACAGGAAAGCACGGTAGCTAGGAAGGGACCCAGCAGAGTCGTGTGCCTCCGTCGAAACTGCAGCTCTCCTTAAGAGAGGCTTTCTGTCAAGCAACGGCTCAACGTTTGAGCAAGAGCACGGAGCTAGGCTAACCTAGCAGGAGTGTGTGCTTTGCCGCAATGGCAGAGCTGCGCTTAGAAGCGATTAGATTACACAGATAAGGGACGCCAGCTGGCGCTCGTCCACCCCAGATTTAATAATAGAGGCCGCTATAGAGCTCATTACATTTGCACGGTTTTCTCACTAATTAATTGATCAATTCAAAAACCGGAATAAAAAGCACATCTTTGGCCAGAGACAAACAATATGTCTTAGGCGTTTCGCGTAAAATTGCAAAACCATTGCAAATTTTGAATCACAAAAACGAGCGGGCCAACATATAGCCGGCCCGTTGTGACGGGGCCGGCAAAAAGGGCCCAAATTTGCAAATTTCTGTTGAAACTTTGTCGGAAATGGGGGGGGGTCTGGCTTAAGTCGGGTGGGGACAGACCCCCCCACACCCCCTGTTACATGTATGGTTGGAAGTAACATCCGGCTTTTGTATTTCTTGAGTAAGAGCTGTTTTTATGAGACCATATGATTTTCGTATTTTCGTTTAAATTTCCTGCCAAAATTTGAATTTTCCCGAAAAAATGCTGGCACAGTTAGCCAGACCCATTGGACACCTACTGTGCAAATTTGGTTCAAATTGGCAGAGAATTGATTGGAAATGGGTAATTTTAGTGAACCTCAAAAATGTTAGCTTTGGAAATGAATACATCTCGATGTTTGCCAACTTTGAAAATCGGATTCTCGCGCGTACTTTGAGCGAGGGTTTTGAAACTTCTACATAAAATTGCACTATATTGGGTCTATAAGCGGCTGAGATTTCATGGTGTAGCTTTTGTATTTCTTGAGTAAGTGCAGTTTTTATTGAGACCATGTGATTTTCGTATTTTCGTTTAAATTTCACGCCAAAATTTTTATTTTCGAAATTTAAGCGAATATGTGATTATCATAAAATGGTCTCATAAAAACGGTTCATACTCAAGAAATACAAAAGCATACGCTATAAAAGCTACGCCCGTGAAAACTCAGCCACTTATAGAACCAATATAGTGCAAAACACTGACGGTTTTGAAACTTCGGCATAAAAACGTACTATATTCGGTCTATAAGCGGCCATGATTTCACCACAATAACTTTTGTATTTCTTGAGTAAGAGCTGTTTTTATGAGACCAAATGATTTTCGTATTTTCGTTTAAATTTCCCGCCAAAATTTGAATTTTCGTGCGGAAACTGTAAAACAAGTAGCTGGACTAATTGGGCACCTACCCTCCAAATTTGGTTCAAATTCGTTGAGAATTCAGTGAAAAAGAGAGATTTTAGTGAACCCGAAAAAGTGGAGAAGACATTTTTTGTTCACTACCTTTACACGACAGCGTTTCCTTTCTGCTCTCAACCATTTGCAATTTGCTCTTTTTGTTGTTTTACCTGTCATAATTTTTGTTGAAACGTACCGTTATCAGGCTGACAGGAGTAAAGATGGTTCAGTTTCTGTTCGTCCAAGTCACTTAGACCACGTCGCTGACCCATTTGTGCACGAGCTTTCGCATATGCAATGTGCTCACCAGTAAACTTGTGTGCCAACACAATATAGCGAGGGTCTTTTTCTCTTCCAAGGAACTGTCTATAATGAGTAATACTGCCATAGTCATAGTCACCAAATACGTTGTATTTATAGTTAAGAAGCGGTACGATGGGCGGCGGACGGCCAAATCTGACCCCCACTTTTTATTGGCTCATTTGAAAGTCCTATACATGGAATGTTTAAAACCGAAGTACTCCGGGATTTACCCACTACTGGGCTAGAAAAGTGGGAAAACGCCCGGGGCTCGATTTTCGGGCCTTTACGGAAATGGTCAGTTCTCTTGAACCACTAGGCCTAGAGGGCCCAAGCTTTAAACAGTTGTAGAGGAGGTGTTGTGCTACCATGACTGTTGTTTGTAGCCGCCTAGCCTTCTCCATAATCTAGAATCGACGCTCCAAACTGGAGGTGCTCAAATCAGTTTTTCGGCTACTGTCGCTACAAGACACGAAAGTTTTCAATTTCCTTTTGCACACTATTTGGACTAACCATTGGCTATTTATCGCACACAAAATTTTTTTGGCAAAGATCGCATATTGCGAAAAAAATGAAATTTTCGTTTTTTCAGCAAAAAAACGGTATTTTTCTATTTTTTGCTAAATGCAGCTGTTCTAGACTATTTTTGGGTGCAGAAATGGATTCCGCACGTCATAATTCGGCATAGACAATGTTTTTACTTATCATTTGCTCCCTCATTTACTGAAAACTGGATTTGACTCAAGGAATGCGCTGATGCAGAGCTGAACTGAGCTACTGTACATAGTAGCTTATGGTTAATATGATTTCAATTTGTGTTTGCATGTTATGTGTCTTGTCACTTGTCAGATACCCCTCCCATGAGTCGGGACTTCCACGCAGTGGAGGGGGGAAGTAAGGCAGGCTTGGCTTGCCTTGCAAGTCAAAGCTGCTTTACTACTAACGCCGACTCATCTGCTTTCGGCTAACCAATTATTACTATCTCTTTTTACCAAAATTACTATATCTCTCTATTCATCTTACTATTTGTATTTGCTCAAATCCAATCAGGGACGTGCCTCTTTGAGGTAGTTGGTGTGCAGTTCCCATCTGCATTAACGTCCCAGCATCCTCGCAAGGGTCGCAAGACTCTTTCAACATTCGCATCATTGATGTATGGTATAGAGTGCTGAAGATCTGGTGGCCACACTTGCCTTATCTCCCCTCCTGAGCATGTGTGCACTTTTGCACCCAGCTAATTTTCAGTTATACTGATGCATTTCTTTCTGCATCTTCTCACCTATAATTCCCAAGTCTCTGTCACCGAAAGGTTGAGCTGCTTTCTTGACTCAACGACTGATTCACTGATGTGGCTTTGCTCCCACTCGTTCACCTGCCTGATCAGCACCTTCCCAACATATTGGCTATAACGTTTTCAGCCCCTCGCGTCTCCCTACCTATTGCTGATGGACTGGTTCCATCCATCAACCTGGACTACCACTCTGTGTCCTCTACTGCCATCGATGAAGAGCTTATGGATGTATTAGCTAGTCAAGATCTTCTTCCAAGTCACCTTACCGCTGATGCCTTACTCTACCCACCTCTACTAATCTCCCCCTTATCAAGATGTCCAGAACATCTTGTGTTAGGTAACGCCCCACTCTGCCATACAAAAAGGTGCGTCTGTTGGCCTGATATCAACAGCTAATCGCTGATGGCCAGGGCGAGAAATTAAACAAACAAACAAACAAACTTGTCAGATAAATCGTAGAGGGAGGGGGTCGGGGGGCGATGGCCGCAGGGGGAGAGTGCCCCAATCCGGGGTCTGGCCAATTTCGGGTGGGGGGTAACCCCCCTCCCAATCCCGCTGTTACATGTGTGACCTGGACTTACCTGAAAATTTGGAGTACCTGCCAACTGTAGACAGATCTTATTTCGACTTTTGTCATGCGAATAGTTTAGCAAAATTTCTTACTCTTTCTTCGCAGCAATTGTGTAAGGTCGACTTTACACTCTTGCACCTTCACTCTTGCAGGCTGATTATATTGTTCGAACATTTTATGGTTCCCGCAAGGCGTCCTTGAAACCAAAGTAAATGGACATGGCTCTGAAACAAAAAAGCCAATTGATACTTGATGCCACGTCCATCATACATGCAGAAAAAATGAACAAACCTAATGCCTGATCCATCATACTTGGGTTGTCTAAGCAAGAGGTTGTCTAGCCAGCGTAGATGCAATAAAGCTGAGGCGGCGTTGGTTTTTCCAAAGGTTTTTATGATAGCTATAATCTCTCCCTGCTAGTTAGGTATTTCCTATAGACACCACAGGGCGCGGTACTGTAGTCATTGTGGAATTTTGGTCAATCTGATATGTACGCGTCTAACTCTAGCAGCAAGAGGAACTAGTGTAAAGCATTCTACATTAACTACAGTGTAAACAAACATATTATTTATTGCGAAACAATCTGAAAATTATGTGAATGCAAAAATTCGGTTCTAACGTCAGCATCGAATTAAATTATTTGAAAACCAAGGTGCAGATAATGAGTTAACCACTGTCTATGCCTAATTATGACGTGCGGAATCCATTTCTGCACCCAAAAAATGTCTAGAACAGCTGCATTTAGCAAAAAAAAGAAAAATACCGTTTTTTGCTGAAAAAAACGAAAATTTCATATTTTTGGCAATATGCGATCTTTGCCAAAAAAAAATTTTGTGTGCGATAAATAGCCAATGGTTAGTCCAAATAGTGTGCAAAAGGAAATTGAAAACTTTCGTGTCTTGTAGCGACAGCAGCCGCAAAACTGATTTGAGCACCTCCAGTTTGGAGCGTCGATTCTAGATTATGGAGAAGGCTAGGCGGCTACAAACAACAGTTGTGGTAGCACAACACCTCCTCTTCAAATGTTTAAAGTTTGGGCCCTCTAGGCCTAGTGGTTCAAGAGAAATGACCATTTCCGTAAACGCCCGAAAATCGAGCCCCGGGCGTTTTCCCACTTTTCTAGCCCAGTAGTGGGTAAATCCGGGAGATACTTCGGTTTTAAACATTCCATGTATAGGACTTTCAAATGAGCCAATAAAAAGTGGGGGTCAGATTTGGCTGTCCGCCGCCCTCCTGAAGAAAACCGTATAGTATTAAATCTATATTAATATTAAAATAGAGGGCCTACTATTATATTAAATTAAGAGCCACATTTTATAAAACCGGGGCAGGTCGCGGAACATGAAAAATTCTGACCTATACTTTTTATTTGATGAATCAATAGGTCTTTAGTAGAAAACACCACCACAGTGGTATTTTTGCTCTGCGATACCGCTTGGGGTATTTATGGCCAAAAACGTGATTTTGGACATTTTCAACTGGTTCTCCAGTGCGCAATTGCCGATCGCGGTCATATCTTCAGCATAAATTAATCTTACTATGACCACTGCACCCACAAAGTTTGGGTCTGATCGATTCAGGCCAGCGTGAATACCGTTGATTTTAGGGGTTATTTTGAATAGTGAAAAATATTTTTTTGACTTCCCTCGCAGATTTTGGCCATACTTTTAGGGTAGATAGAACACGTCGTCCTCGACACGGTGGTGTTTTCACTTTTTTTGGCATCGGCCCCGTTTTTGAGTTATTCATGTTTCAATTTTCCAAAAAATATTTTGCGGTATCTTTTAGAATCATTCACAATTCCGGTGTCCATGAAGCTAGAGCGACCCGCAGTAGAGCGTTGGACGTAGAATGTGATGGCCTATCCAACCATATACGCGAAATCGATATACTATTTTGACCTGCTAATTTCAGAAATGACCTTAGTTTTACTTTATACCCTTCCAATTTCAAGATGCAAGTTTGCCATAGTGTAATAAGTAGATAGTGTTATATCTCAAAATCTCGAGCTTATACAGAAAAATTAAGGTCATTTCTGAAATCAGCAGGCCAAAATTTACTAGTAACACTATTAATTGATGGTAGATTCCCTTCAGAAGTATTGAAACATAGCCTATCTATTTTAAGATTATGGCTCTCAAAAGTGTATAATGTTGATGAATCTTCAGAGGTCCATAACTACCGACTGAGTTGTCCTAGCGCCAAAAGAAGATCATATTCAGAATCAGTGAAGAAAAATGCACCTAATAGGAAGCACTTTGTGCTTCGGTTTCATAAATCACTAACGATGTGAATGCCAAGGCACCAGCAGAAAATAAGTCGCTCAGGACTGGTCATATTGTAAAACCACTGTAATTTATATAATTAGTGTTGAAAACTGCATTAGGTGATGCAGATTTCACGGCTATGTATCCTGCATATGATTGATTTGAGTCACCTTTCAGACCGGGATGACATAACAAGTGCAGTCATTTTCTTCGCAAATATTTTTAAATGCCCATATCGTGAGAACAAGGCACTCTAGAGCAAAAATATGGTCATTTTCGGAATCGCAAGGATCTCAGCTATCATATGACGGCCGAATCTACGCCATTTGACTAATTAGTTCGGCAGCAGGTGTCAAAATCTGAAGAAAACCAGGTCGGAGCTTGCGTCATTTTCGATCGAAACTTTGACTTAGTGCCACTCTGGTATAAGTGGTCGTAGATCGATTTCGCGTATATAGTTGGATAACCCATCACATTCTACGTCCAACGCTCTACTGCGGGTCGCTCTAGCTTCATGGACACCGGAATTGTGAATAATTCTGAAAGATACCGCAAAATTTTTTCAGAAAATTGAAACATGAATAACTCAAAAACGGGGCCGATGCCAAAAAAAGTGAAAACACCAACGTGTAGAGGACAACGTGTTCTATCTACCCTGAAAGTATGGCCAAAATCTGTGAGGGACGTCAAAAAAATAGTTTTCACTTTTTAAAATAACCCCTAAAATCAACGGTATTCAGGCTGGCCTGAATCGATCAGCCCCAAACTTTGTGGGTGTAGTGGTCATAGTAAGACTAATTTATGCTGAAGATATGACCGCGATCGGCAATTGCGCACTGGAGAACCAGTTGAAAATGTCCAAAATCACGTTTTTGGCCATAAATACCCCAAGCGGTATCGCAGAGCAAAAATACCACAGTGGTGGTGTTTTCTACTAAAGACCTATTGATTCATCACATAAAAAGTATAGGTCAGAAAATTTCATGTTCCGCCCTTATAAGGGGACCTGCCCCGTTCTTAAAAAATATGGCTCTTAAATTAAAAATACAAAGAGGGGCTGAATATTAAAATTTATTTTTGATAGTATTAAATTTTTTTATTTATTTAAATAAATAAATAAATAAATAAATAAAGTATTTTAATAGCATTTTAATAGTTTGACCTTGTTTGACAATGAAGGAGTTACCTACAATACTAGGATTTAAATCAGAATTTTACCTCAGAAAATGATAAAAATTGAAGGTGTCTGACAGCCCTCTGAATCTCGAATCTTGGAAACTGTGGAACTTTTCTCAGTTATAGGCATGACATACAAAAGGAGCTTAATCTACCCACTGTAATGTATCTGTATTATAGGGACGTTTGTATGTGTAAGAGTGTGCCTAAGGGCAACACTATAGCGTATACCTACAGTACAAAGGGTGAGACTGGCAAGACGGACGATGTGCGTCTGGTACAAACAACATGGTGTAGTGTAGGTCCGTGAGGGCGATTGAAAGACAAGCGTGCGGGCGGGCTACTATTTAGTACAGTATGCAGTGATGGTGGGCGTGGGCGAAAGCGTCCAACCAAGATAGGGGATGATTGAACCGTTCTATTACTGCGATGATCTGTGCCCCGCTCCATCGTTCCTATCTATCCTTGCTTACCTGCTGTCCTTCGGCTATGGCTGCTCGATGCTGTCGATGTTGGCTGTCCCGGTCCCTGTTGCGGTGCGCTGAGTTGCGGGATACCGGGATTGGGTGTCTCTGGTCGGGTGACAATGGCTGGAGTGGTTACCGAGTCCACTGGGATGTGAGGTGGGAAAAAAACACCGGAAAAAAACTGTTTTTTTTCCGGAAAAAAACCGTTTTTTTTCCTAAGGGTCGGAAAAAAACATAAATCGCGGAAAAAAACTCAAGCTAAAAATAGCTAATTTACGTCATTTTTCGTTTAAAAAATGGACTTTTGCTATGTATAATAGGCCATACTGACTCAAAACTGTTAGAAAAACAACAAAAAAGACCAAATTTGGCATGAAAAAACAAAAATGCAAACTGCTGTAAGAAAATTTGCATATAGCGTTATTTATGGAACCTGTCAGGCACTGTTTCATGCCTGTTTCGTGATTTATATCAATGTAACACGTGTATTTCTGGTCTAACAAGACTGAGGAAGGCGCTAGAAAGCGTTAGGAATCATAAAACCAGCCTAGGATACTCAGAACTTGGGCTGGAGTTTTTTTCCGCGATTTAGGAAAAAACCGGAAAAAAACCGGAAAAAAAACTGGAAAAAAACAGGCCGAGGTTTTTTTCGGAAAAATATACAACCCTGCCGAGTCCACTGGGGCAGTGAGTGGAGTCGCTAGTTGGCGATGGGGCGAAGCAAGAGAGAGAAGGAGAGTAGCACCTCTATAGAGAGAGACTAGGCTAGCTGGAACCAGTAGAGATTTTGAGCGCTCCGGGAACACTGACCGGTGAGAGCTCCAGCGTCCTGCTTATAAGGCAAATTGCCCGTCAGAATTCGGAAGGCATAGGTTTTATGTGACTTTTAATTGCCCTTGTGTTTGGCCACTTTTTCCATGGTGGGTTATATTTGCTTTCCGAGTTTTTGAGCCGCGCCGCATCTACTTTATCCCACGCACTGAACACATTGCTAAAGCCAAGTTCCAAACAGTATCACATACGTCCATTACACCACTAACTAAACTATGTAACAGTCTTTCCTGTCAAAAATGTCTCTATAACTATGCATCAATATTTTCTTTCAAATTTTAGTGCCTAGGTTCTGTTCGAATGCAATTTCGAATATCATAACAGGTCATCTGCGGAAGGGGGACGGGGTTGGTGGGTCTGGCGCCGGCCGGGGGTCTGGGCCCAAATTTTGGGAGGGGTTGGGCACTAAAAAACGCTCAAAAATCGTCAAGAATCGCTAATTTGGGCTGAAATACAGCTAAAAAGTGCTGTTTTACAGTCGATTTTGGCAATTTTTGCGTGTGAAATAGCAGAAAATCGCAAAAAATTGCTCAAAAAATTACTTGCCAGAAAAATCAGAATGGGCGTAGGAAAGGTCATCTCGAGGGAGGTAGGGATGGGCACGAAAATTAAATCCGTTTGAATTTCGTATTCGTTAAATCAATATTTGCTCATTTTAATTTTCGTATTCGTTTGTCGATACGAAAATCAAAATGCCTAATTCGTGTTCGTTACAAGTACGAAAATTAATTTTCGTAATGACGATATGAGTTCATTTTGTTCCACAAAAATTAATTTTCGTATTTTCACGGTAGGTTACAGACTGCGAATAGGGACCCACTTTAGGCCTTTCAGCCAGTGGCGTATCCAGGATTTTGGAAAGGGGGGGTGTAAAATTTTGAAAGTGCCTGGTTGGGCCGCTGCCCAACCAGGGTAAGAAAATTTAGCAAAACTAGCCTTCAAAGACGCGTTTAAAAGGCATTCGGAGCTTAAAATTAACTGAAATTACAAGTTTTAGTAGTTTATAATGGCCTGGTTGGGCTTCTGTCCGACCAGGGCGAGAAAATTTTGAAAATTTGGCCTTTAAAAACGCATTTAGAAGGCATTCTGAGCACAAAATAGACTGTTTTAGTACATAATTCGTTAGTTTCTTATATTTTTGACAGACTTTTTCTTCCTACCTCCACCGCAAAGGGGGTGTACACACCCTGCACCCCCCTGGATACGCCACTGCTTTCAGCATTAAAATGAGCCTTAAATAACAACTTTGGATGAGATACACTGTCAAAAGCTTTTGCTATGTCGAGATTTATAACGTCTACTGTTTGATGGGTATCTAACATACTTGTCCAATCGCTGAGGCAAGAAAGTAACTGGGTAACAGTAGAGCGCTTACTCAAAAAACCATGTTGCGCTGTTGATATCTTATTATAGGTGCTTAAATAATTTACCAAACGTTCCCTAACAATTGACTCCAAAACTTTACTAGAAGCACAAAGCAGACTAATCGGTCTGTAATTTTGAACACTCGAATGTGAACTTTTTTTATGCAACGGTATAATCTTAGATACCTTCCATTCATTAGGCAATTTTTGAGAAGCGAACGAAAAACTAAAAATTCGTTCAAGAGGGAAAGCGATAACAGAATTGAGTTTACGCAAGAAGAATTGAGGTATTTCATCAGGGCCAGCAGATTTCTTAGACGCTAACTGAGACAAATGAGTTATTACATCTACTAAATCAACATTTACAGAGGATAGAAGTGGAGCTTCAATAAAACGATCAGTAACTAAAGGAATACCATCGTCCACTTTAACATGCATTTCGCGAGAAAGTCAGCTTAGTTAACTATGGCCCATAGGCAAGTTGGGTCATCTCACCGATCCGGCTAAAATTTTATGAGCATAAACTAGACCACGAACGATGACCTTCGGCGCCTATTAGAAGAAAAATACCCCTCTAGAACGGGAGCTACACCCCCTCAAAGTTGGCTCGCCAGCCGTTTTTTGGCCAATTTTTGGACCTCTAACGACCCAAATTCAAACGTGTGCCGTTTGCGCATTTCTAAACCGACAGCTTTCGCATGCCCACCAATCGATAGCTATTTCAAAATACTTTAAATCCCCCGCTCAACTTTTTCCGTATCGAACCTGGTTAGCGAGTTATTTACCGAAATGTACCAAAAATGACAAAAATGCACCCTCCATTTTTTGCGAATATTCGCCCATAACTCCAGCCAGAGAAGCGTGGGCCACCTGGAACTTTCTTCAAAGTTAGCTCATAACTGGCCAAACATAATCCACACAAATTGGTCAAAATCCAAGGGGTGATGCGGGGGGTGTTTGGCCCCCTCAAAGGTTTCCGAAAAAAATTGTTTTGCCCAAAATTAATTTTGAAGTAGTCTATCTGATGCAGTTTAATGAGCTGATTACGAATATGAGCTCCGTTTGGCTAGACTCGGCCTGGATCGGGAGATATTAAAGTCCAATTTGCGAAAATCAATGCCCCCCTGGTGAGCATATCTTTTGATGACTAGCCTAAACCGAGTCACGGGGCAGTTTTCTAGACCTATTTTAGCCTGCTGAGTTTAAAACTAACTTCAGTTTTGCGCTACGACCTCCCGTTCGTGAGTTATGGCCAGTTGAAAATCACTACTACTAAAAGGTGCAATTTTGGTGGTGCTCAAAAAATCATTTTTTTATCCAGGCCTAAAATTTTATTTCTGACCAGCTCACCGGATGTACTTCTTCCCGCTGATTCCAAAAATGACTTCAATTTTGCTCTAGGAGAACTGCTTTCCGAGATATGGCCGTTCAAAGTTTCGCGGCAAATCTGCACTTACAGCTCTCACTCTGTTTTGACCTTCAAAACGGACTGCGTCGATTAGAGCCGCTATTATTGCTTTGGCTCTGTTCTACTAGATATAAATTTCTTCGCTACATCCGAAAATGACCCATTTTTTACTGTACGACATCTCTTTCAAGAGATACGACCATTCAAACTTTTGCGGCAAATTCATACCTAAATCGGCAAATCTCCAATGTGCAAACATTTTTTCCACAGAAATTTGCCACTTCATCTTTGTCTGAGTCGTTTCTAACTTGAAGATTTCTCTCAATGTGTGAAATGGCCTCCTCCAATGTCAAGCAGTCTGATTTCATTTTCCAGTGGAAAACTTGCAAAGTGCCGCCTGCCCTGTAGTACTGTTTCCGAGCTTGTTTGTACTTGTCTTGTGTGGTGGCCCTGGCGCTTGAAAGTCAGTGCAAAACCAGGCCTGACCTCTCTAACAAACTGGCGGTGGAAATGGTCAATGAGCTGAGGGTTCCAGTCTACATCTACACCGTTGAATAAAAATACATAAAGCGAGTCGATTTAGGAATGGCAGGTAAACTGCAGGTGGAAGCGTGTAACACGAATAACTTTCAAGCAAACTGGACAATGTCCACTGTCAATTCGTACCATGATCTGTATTCTAAGCTGATTATTAGCCCTATGTAGTACTGACTCATTGATTTTCGGACATTTGTCAATTGTACAAATAGTATCAGCAACAGGTGGATTGGTCAATGAATCTCTGCTGATTTTTTTGGTAACACAGTTCGGCGTTTCACTCTTGATCAATTATGGATAAATAAGGAATTATGCATCAGTCCTTTGTAAAGCCATGAGTTCGCTGGATATATTTGCTGTCCCTTCTGCTGCTGCTGATATTCGACATTCTGACATGTCCCATTCATCATTGATCATTTATTGTACTTGGATCTCCGTCTCCTGCTCATAACAGGCAAGTCTTTGGACAGCTTGTGGGGCGGATTCGATAGGTCAGACAGAAATAAACTTTGCAAGCTAAGGTGGAACAGCAAAGGCGAGCTGAAAATAACACAAAGCATGAAAATCTATCTAGCATGACAGCCTTACAAAGACCACACGCGCTACTAATGGAGACAGCCCGCTAGCAGGTCACACCCGATTTAGGTATGAATTTGCCGCAAAAGTTTGAATGGTCGTATCTCTTGAAGGAGATGTCGTACAGTAAAAAATGGGTCATTTTCGGATGTAGCGAAGAAATTTATATCTAGTAGAACAGAGCCAAAGCAATAATAGCGGCTCTAATCGACGCAGTCCGTTTTGAAGGTCAAAACAGAGTGAGAGCTGTAAGTGCAGATTTGCCGCGAAACTTTGAACGGCCATATCTCGGAAAGCAGACCTGCTAGAGCAAAATTGAAGTCATTTTTGGAATCAGTGGGAAAAAGTACATCCGGTGAGCTGGTCAGAAATAAAATTTTAGGCCTGGATAAAAAAATGATTTTTTGAGCACCACCAAAATTGCACCTTTTAGTAGTAGTGATTTTCAACTGGCCATAACTCACGAACGGGAGGTCGTAGCGCAAAACTGAAGTTAGTTTTAAACTCAGCAGGCTAAAATAGGTCTAGAAAACTGCCCCGTGACTCGGTTTAGGCTAGCCATCAAAAGATATGCTCACCAGGGGGGCATTGATTTTCGCAAATTGGACTTTAATATCTCCCGATCCAGGCCGAGTCTAGCCAAACGGAGCTCATATTCGTAATCAGCTCATTAAACTGCATCAGATAGACTACTTCAAAATTAATTTTGGGCAAAACAATTTTTTTCGGAAATTTTTGAGGGGGCCAAACACCCCCCGCATCACGCCTTGGATTTTGACCAATTTGTGTGGATTATGTTTGGCCAGTTATGAGCTAACTTTGAAGAAAGTTCCAGGTGGCCCACGCTTCTCTGGCTGGAGTTATGGGCGAATATTCGCAAAAAATGGAGGGTGCATTTTTGTCATTTTTGGTACATTTCGGTAAATAACTCGCTAACCAGGTTCGATACGGAAAAAGTTGAGCGGGGGATTTAAAGTATTTTGAAACAGCTATCGATTGGTGGGCATGCGAAAGCTGTCGGTTTAGAAATGCGCAAACGGCACACGTTTGAATTTGGGTCGTTAGAGGTCCAAAAATTGGCCAAAAAACGGCTGGCGAGCCAACTTTGAGGGGGTGTAGCTCCCGTTCTAGGGTAGACCTAGTTTGTAGTGACTACTAACTACAAACTAAAAGACTACTAACTACCTGACTTTCGGGAAAAATGAGACTACAAATTAACTCTAACTACAAACTAAATCCGCTGACTACAAATTGACCACTAACTACATATTTTTTGGTCCCGAGTTTGTAGTCCCAAATAGTGAAATATCCAATTTACATATGCCGCTCTAAGCATAAACATTGACGCCACAGCGCCCATGCTGCATGCAATATCAATGCATAATTACACAAGGCGATTACTATAGTATCCACAGTCAGAGCTTCGGTACTGTTAGATTTTAACACAGTGTGCATTTTAACCAAAAAATGCAATTGGATACCGAATCCAGCAGCTGATACCGCAAAAATCTTCAAATGGGGTATGGACAAACACAAACACTCGATTAAATCCACTTTTTTTGTGGAAGTATACACATACAACTTGTATATTGAAGTATAATTTACAGAAGTGATAAAAATACGGCACAAGTCTCAACAAAGCATAGTGCTTGTGAAAGCTCATGTTACGTTGCATCATTTGTTGAACCGCATTCCATGCCGTGGTGGAAGCTTATTTTGTACACCAGTTTGTATATTTTTCGAGCTAGAGAGAAAGGTTTCTCAATAATGAGTTTACTGTTAATCAGGCGATGACTTAAAGGTTGAGTGTTGCCAGGTTTAGTTAGTCCCGTCCATTAGAGAGTGTGTCTTAGTTGCCCATAGTTCTGTGTGAGTGAGTGAAAATGATTTCTGAAGAGGCCTCAGCTGAAGTGAATTTGGCGACTCACTCTCATCAGAAGATGATTCCGAACCTTCCCTTTCTTGTTCCAAGAAACCTCGGCTGTCCCATCATGGCGGTGGTCGGCCGAAGTCTGCTGCAGTTTGGCAGCTTGGATATTTTGTGTCCACAAAGAAAGGCAATGTGAAATGTGCAGTGATGAAACCAGATGGAAATGTGTGCTTAACAATGCTGTCCACAGCTCGGTTCAAGGGGAATTTGGAACGCCATATTCGAATGAAACACCCAGATAAAGTCTCTGAATTAGAGCAACGAATTGCCGAACAGAAAAGTGAGAAGCCTAGAAGTCTCCAGTCAGTTGATGCCTCACAGTGCAAGCTGACCAGCTTTTTCTCTGTTCGACAAACCAACCGCTATCCTCGAAATGACCCAACCCAACTCACTGCAAAGAAACCACTTTCCTATGCAGTTTTGGTTGGTGCATTTTCGAAGCGAACGGTTCAGCAGCCAGCTTTGAAACGACTCTTTTCTTCTCTCAACGGGCGCTTCGTTGTTCCTGGCAGGAGAAAGATTGAGTCTTGCTCAGAAGATCTGATACTGGAAATCCAGAGCCGCATAAGAAAAGCATTGTCTGGTGCTGGGAAAGTTAGTCTGACAACAGATTGCTGGACGCGCAGAGGCTACAGGGGTATGTTGAAACATAAATTGTAGGCTGCTTAGTTATACAAATTAGACCCATTTTTATTGACCCAATAGTTTTGGCAGAAGTTTGTAGCAAATCCTGTTTATGCATTTACTTTAAACGTTATTGCAATGTTGAAAAGGAAGAAATTTATCGAATAAATATGCTGTTAGAGTAATTCTACTGAAACTTAGGCTGTTCCAGCCTTTTTACGTTTATTGAATACGAATTGACTACGTACTGTGATTTGGCAGCAGGGACTACAAATTGACTACTAACCACTAACTACAAACTCGGATCGCTCGCTAAATTGACTACTAACCACTAACTACAAACTGAAAAGCCTGAAAGCTTGGACTACTAACCACTAACTACTAACTAAAATTTGGTTATGTACTAGGTCTATTCTAGGGGGGTATTTTTCTTCTAATAGGCGCCGAAGGTCATCGTTCGTGGTCTAGTTTATGCTCATAAAATTTTAGCCGGATCGGTGAGATGACCCTACTTGCCGTCCCTAAGCTGACTTTCTCGCGAAATGCATGTTAAATACTGAAGCAAAATAATTGTTAAATAATTCAGCTTTCTCATTAGAATTTGAGATGGGAAGTCCGGTATTGGATTCAAGCACAGGAATTTCTGTATTGCAAGTTAAACGAGATCTTACAAATCTCCAAAAACGATTCGTACATCTTGATGTTAAGACAGCATTTTCTGCTAGAAATTCGTCTCTGCGCTTCAATCAGCCTCACGCACACCAGTTAACCAGTTTTGCTTATGGTCATCAGTACTTGGCCATGGGTAGTTTACGCTATGCCGTGTGTCACGCACGGCCGCCCCGGAATCCGTGAGAGCGGTTGTTTGTGTGTTCGAAGCGACTGGAAGTAGTCCAACCAAGACCGCCGAAACCCGGTGATGGCCTCGGTAAATGGGAACCGAACCGGCGCTGCCGTTGCACCTGATGGCAGAAAGGGGAGGGTTGTTTGTAGACAGGGCTACCCCATTGAAGGGCTCTGAAAAGAGCGAGGGGTGTCCTGAGCTGTCTGAAACGACAGTGGAACTGACAAACAAAAAAACAAATATTGAAGATTATTTGACCAAGAGTAGATGACACAGTAGCAGCACAATTTCGCTTTTCTCTCTCTCTCTCTCTAGAGGTTACTGTGTGTCAGAGCCAAGGATTTCTCAGGTCAGACACCAAGAAATGCGTGGCTGTGTTTTAACAAAGAGAACAAGTAAGAACAGTAAGTTTTATTTGGAGAGAAAGTTACAGAAACAGCAGAGTCAGTAGAAAACAGGTGACCAGTGGCAGGAGAGATCAGTAGATGCCCAGTAGATAGAGTCCCGCCGCCACGCCCACAGCTCCGCCCACTTCCGTCTTCTTCTTGGCCGCATTGCACAGATCTTTGTCGCAACAGCAGAGAGAGCCCTGTGCCGCGAGGCCAGTTTCAGGGTCTACGGTGGATCCACTTGCGCAGCCAGCCCCTGAACAGCCTCCGCTGGCGCCGCACGCATAGGTCCAACCCAAATGTGCCTCTTCTCCACCCGCCTGAACATCCAGCTTGAGCTTTGCGCAGAATGATCCATGGCAGTCCCTCTCCTCCTCGCCTGTCTTCGAGCCGGTGTAACACTTGATAGCCAGACCCCCGTGCACCATCAGCACCAGCCCCAACACAACACACAACTTCACTCCCGGCATACTGAGATTATAGACAGACCAGTAAAACTAACAATGATCTCAGGCTGGCTGGGGCCTCTTATATACTGTTCAATGGAATGATTGGAATGCTTATTGTGTTCTCTTTCAAACACAGCTCCTTTCTGTTTTCTACATTTTTCTGCGGTATACTGTAGGTAGGTTTCTTTCCTTTTCATGGTCTAACCACTTTTTGTTTAGTACTATTGTCTTAACAAGAGTGTAGAGCAAGGGCACCTCCTAGTCATATAGTCCAACCCGAACAGCCTCATCCAGCCAGTGCAGGAACCAGTCACGAAAATGCAAGTAACTATTTAGTAGTGGGCGCCATTACCAAAGATATTTGATAAAAGAGCCACCTGGCGGTTATTTGCGAATAACTCCTTAGAAGCGTCGGAACGCTTTTTACCTCATAACCAAAGTTGTAGAGGAGCCGGAGCTCGGTACTATGGTATAACCTACTGTAATCTCTGCAACATAACCTGGTAATGCTAATTTGCGAAGCGAAAAAAAATCAGCTTTCTGGGTAGTTGGGCTGAATGAGATGTTTTCAGTGAACCATAATCTAGGAGATACAATCAGTTCGCCGAAATCATCTCACCGAAAATGTTTTGCCGACGGTCCATTTGGCCGAAAGTCAGTTCGATTTCAAGCGCTTCTGAATCCATTCGGGTACTGTAGCATACATGTAGTTGGGGGGAATGGGGGGTATTCCCCCAGGCCCGATTTTCGGAGAAAATTCCCCCCCCCAGCCGGATTCTGGGGGGGGGATTTTTTGAAACCCTATTTTGGGTTTGTAAACCTGCAAACAGGGTTCCAGAAGCCCTGATTAGGGTTTCAGAAACCCAACTTGGGTTCCGGAGCCCTAGTTTGGGTTTCAAAAACCCTAAATAGGGTTCCAGAACCCTGTTTTGGGTTTCAAAAACCCTAAATAGGGTTCCGAAACCCTGTTTTGGGTTACTGAAACCCTAAATAGGGTTCCGGAACCCTAATTTGGGTTACTGAAACCCTAATTTCGGTTACTGAAACCCTAAATAGGGTTCCGGAACCCTAATTTGGGTTTCTGAAACCCTAAATAGGGTTCCGGAACCCTAATTTGGGTTACTGAAACCCTAATTTCGGTTACTGAAACCCTAAATAGGGTTCCGGAACCATATTTTGGGTTACTGAAACCCTAAATAGGGTTCCGGAACCCTAATTTGGGTTCCTGAAACCCTAAATAGGGAGGGTTACTGAAACCCTAATTCGGGTTACTGAAACCCTAAATTGGGTTACAGAACCCTAATTTGGGTTTCTGGAGGGCCGAAATAGGGTTCCGGAACCCTAATTTGGGTTTAAAAATCTCTAAAGAAGGTTCCAGAAATGCATTTTAACTGCATTATGTCGAATAAAATGGTTTTTTGCACGTTTTAAAGCAAAATTAGCTTTTTTTGCACATTTTAAATTAAAAATAAGGTTTTTCCACGTTTTACAGCAAAAATAGGGTTTTAAACGGAATTTTTGCATTTCAGACAGAATTTTTACCCCATTTTTAGTCCTCAAAACCCTGTTTTGAGCCCAAAAAAGGTCGCTGAAACCCACTTTTGGACACGAATTAAAGGTCGCTGAAACCCCCTTTGGGCATAGCCCTGAAACCCTATTTTGGATCAGAAAAATTCCCCCCCAGTCGAAAACCCAGCTACATGTACAGTGGGGTGCAAAGTTTAAACGCACACAGTCAGGTACAAGAAAAAGTGACTTTTCACTTATTTGTTAAAGGTAATTGGCAAGTGTTATACAGTGTTGCATAGCTTGAGATGTTGCGAAGAGGTTGGCGCAGACTGCACTGCAATGCGTTGGTATATAGTAAAGTTATAGCCAGTCTAAGCCGGACTGTCAGAAAAAGGGTTAGCAAAAGTTTAAATGCACTTTAAAAATCCCATAAAATGCGACTCAGATCTTTCAAATAAAAGTTGTACGAACACCTAAATAGTAAATAATAAATAACAAAACAAGTTTGATGCTTTGCCATGATTCAGTTAGCCCTGTTGTGCTCTTTGTCCAATTGGCATGCAGAAGATTGAACCAGCTATGGTGCCTTGTATCAATGCGATCTCTAGCACCAGAGTGCCAGAAGCACCTTGACAGATCAAACTTACTAACATCTGGTGTATGTTAGAAAGTCTGGCATGCATGAATTTCAAGCTTTTTAGAAGTTACAAGTCATAAACATTGGTAATTATGGGCTCAAACCAGATAATTATAGTGAATCTGCTAGGTAATGGCCACATTGTTATGGTTTATTTATGAGCTGCTATCTGATTCAGCTGCCTGGTTTTAAGAAAAATACAGTAGCATGAGCAAATACAACAGAAGCCCTAAGAGGCCAGAGAAGCAGAACACAGTAAAATTGGGACCTTTAGTATCATAGTCAAACATGAGTGAGCCAAGATTCAGTGTACGCCAATGGCAGAAGCATTCACTGAAGCAGCCATAGGTTATCTTAAAATGAACCGATGATGGAATTCCATATCCATGGGATCACACAATGCATTTATCAGTTAAAAACGCAAGTTTTTGGAAAGCAGGGATGATGTCTCCTGGTCAAACTACCCTCACAGTTGCCGTCAGTTGATTATAGTGGATCATTACCGGATATTCAGTATGCTGGTTATAGTGCTGTTAACTGAGTAAAGTGCCTAAATGGCATGTTCTGGTATTTTTGCATAAGAGAGGCAATAGTACATGTAAAAACCATAAGAGTTAACCCATGTTTGTTGGCTGCAGTCGATTACAAACACTGAGAAAACCAGAATACTAAACCTCAGTGTGACAGATGTGAAACTGTAATGATCTGTCAACTTTAATCTGATTAAAAATGTTCTGTTTTTGTGGTTCTGTTATCATAACACAGTTTGTTTAGCCTGATTAGCAGTCTCAGTCTCTTACACACCCATAAGAAGTTTGAGAGAGTTCAAAACCATTCAAATTGTAGACCTTGTACACAGACCAGACCAATTTCACCATGATGAGATGTGTTACGATTGATTGCGTTACAGTGCGACTGAATTATTCCAAAGCATCAAAGTTGTCCTGATGTTCATTAATTAGTATTTAGCTATTCTTACAATCGTTGTTTGAAAGAAGTTTAGTCAGATTTTGTGGAATTTTGAAAGTGCGTTTAAACTTTTGCTAACCCTTTTTCTGACAGATTGACTTAGACCGGATATAACTTCACCATAACGCAACCCATTGCAGCGCAGTCTGCACCACCTTGTTGGTAAGATCTCAAGCTATGTAACGGTGTATAACACTTACCGATTACCTCCAACAAATCAGCGAAAAGTCAGTTTTTCTTGAAGAGGACAAGGTGCGTTTAAACTTTTGCACCCCCACTGTATGTACTTTAGTATGTGGTCCTGGCACGAAAAAAAACTTTCTATCAATTTACGTTGTTCTTCCTGAGGCAAAGAAATGCCAGATATAATGTGGCCAGTTATAATAACGGAACAGTAAGTTTTATTTAAGGCGAAAAGTTATAGAGAAACAGAACAGTCAGCAGAAAACAGTTAACCAATCACAGGAGAGATCAGTAGAAGTCTAGTAGAGTAAGCCCGGCCACCACACCCAAAGCTCCGCCCACTTCCGCCTTCCTGGCTCCGTTGCACAAGTCCTTTTTGCAACAGCAGATGGTTCCACTCCCCTTGATGCCCGGCTTATACACGCCATACACCAAACAGCCCGACTCGGAACAAAACGGGTCGCAGCCATACGTCCAACCTTTACCTCCAGCCCCTTGAGCACCTTTGAACGATTCCTTGGATTTGGAGCAGAAGAAACGGCCAATGCATTCAATCTCGGCGTCACCAATCTTCGAACCATTAAAGCATTTGAGAGCCAGACCACGGCCTATTAACATCCAGAGCCACAACAACACACACAAGTTGGCACAAAACATACTAACAATAAAAACAGAGAGAGGAGATCAGTAAAAGAATGATGTTGCCATAGCTGGTTGGCCTTTATATAGTGTTGAGTCAAGAAGTTGCAATACTTTGCGCTTTTGATTTGAACATAACTATAACCATCATCAGTTGCAAGAGCTCCACTGAATCAGTTAAAATCAACAAAACCATATGGCATCAGATCATACATGTAACAGGTCATCCGCTGAAGGGGGAGGGGGGGTTGGAGGCATACATGTAACAGGTCATCCGCCGATGGGGGGAGGGGGGGTTGGGGGGGGGGTCTGGCGCCGGCCGGGGGGGGGTGTGCGCCAAAATTTTGGGGGAGGGGGGTGGGCACTAAAAAAACGCTCAAAAATCGAAAAAAATCGCAATTTTTGGGCTAAAAATCGCCAAAAATCGCTAATTTGGGCTGAAATACAGCTAAAAAGTGCTGTTTTGCAGGCGATTTTGGCAATTTTTGTGTGTGAAATTGTAAAAAATTGCAAAAATTTGCTCGAAAATTTACTTGCCAGAAAAATCGGAGGGGGGGGGTCGGTGAAATCGTCTCGGGGGGGGGGGGTCCCCATCCGGGGGGGGCTGGCCGAAGACGGGTGGGGGGGCAGACCCCCCAGACCCCCCTGTTACATGTATGGTTGGAGGGCGTGCCAAGTTTGGGGCTGATCGGTTCACCATGTCATGAATAGCATCGATTTTAAGTGAAATTTTAAAAAAATCGAAAATATTTTTTTCCGCTAAATTCAGGATTTTGCCCATACTTCTAGGGTAGCACGCATAATTAGTATGGTAAGCATAATCTATGCTGAAAATATGAGCTAAATCGGTTCAAGTACGCTATTCCAGGAGTGGAAAATGTCCAAAATCACGTTTTTTGGCCATAAATACCGCAAGAGGTATCGGAGAGCAAAAATACCGCAGTGGGGGTGTTTTCTACTAAAGACCTATCGATTCATCACATAAAAAGTATAGGTCAAAAAATTTCATGTTCCGCCCTTATCCGTTACGGGCAGACCGTGCACCAATTGGTGCACGCGACAATTTTTCATCACGCATTGGCCGATCAGCTTCGCACGGGTTCATCACGCAAAGCTCGATCAGCTTCGCATTTGCGTTATGCAGCCGGCGCAGTCATAACTCATTTTCATCACGCATTTCTGTCGGCTGTATGCTACAGCGTTGCGCATTAGCTGGTATTTAAAGTGGCCGCCAGTAAAAAAATGCGTGATGAAAAACCTCATCACGCACCTGCGTGATGACTCTTTCCATCACGCAGCGTTTTCATTGGACAAATTTTTTCAGCTTCGCACGGGTTCATCACGCATTTTCCCGGCTAAAAATTCGTATTGGCTCATCGGACATTTGACGGCCCTGCGCGAGAGGGATATAAGGGGAGCCGCATGGTTTTTATAAAAAGCGGCTCTTAACTTAAGACTAAGATTGAATCTAAAAGTAAGTCTAACTTCATCTTAAGGTTCATTCATCCCGAACCTATGTAGAAGCCGAAAACCTGCTCACAGTGCTGAATACAAGCCCTCGGTTCAAAATAAGCGAGGGATAGTGTCAGTCACTGTATCTAAATCGGAAAATCTGCGCGTCATGTACGCCGCTTCCCTCGCAATTCGGCTGTGAAACCTACAGTAGCTTAGCCATACACCTACAGTATATTGTACGCACTCTCTTAGGAGGAGACTGTGTAGCAGAGCCAAGGATTTCTCAGCGCAGATAGCAAGAAATGCGTGGCTGTGTTTTAAGCAAGAGAACAAGTAAGAAGAGTAAGTTTTATTTGGAGAGAAAGTTAGAGAAACAGCAGAGTCAGTAGAAAACAGATGACCAGTGACAGGAAAGATCAGTAGATGCCCAGTAGAGACACCACCACCGCCACGCCCACAGCTCCGCCCACTTCCGTCTTCTTCTTGGCCGCGTTGCACAGATCTTCGTCGCAGCAGCAGACCCTGTACCGTGTTGCCAGCCAAGTCTGTGATGCCTCCGGATACACACCCAACCGCTGGACAGCCTTTGCTGAGGGCGCACGCATATCTCCAACCCGAATGTTCCTCTTCTCCAGCGATCTGACGGTCCACCTTGAGCTTTGCGCAGAATGACAGTTCGGGGCAGTCCTTCTCCTTCTCGCCAGTCTTTGTGCCCGTGTAACACTTGATAGCCAGACCCCCGCGCACCATCAACACCAGCCCCAACACAACACACAACTTCACTCCCTGCATACTGACAGAAGAGATTATAGACAGACCAGTAAAACTAACAATGCTCTCGAGCTGGCTGGGCGCTCTTATATACTGTCCAATGGAATGCTTGGAATGGTTATTGTCTCTTTCAAATACAGCACCTTTCTGTTTTCTACATTTTTCTGCGGTATACTGTAGGTAGGTTTCTTTCCTTTCCATGGTCTAACCACTTACTGTTTAGTACTATTGTCTTAACAAGAGTGTAGGGCACCGCCTAGTCATATAGGCCAACCCGAACCTCCTCCAGCCAGTGCAGGAACCAGTCACGAAAATGCAAGTAACTATTTAGTAATGGGCGCCATTACTAAAGTATATTTCAAAACAGAGTGACCTGGCGGTTTTTTGCAAACAACTCCTTCTAGAAGCGTCGGGACGCTTTATACCACATAATCAAAGTTGTAGAGGGGCCGGAGCTCGGTACTGTGGTTTAACCTAATCTCCGCAGCATTACCTGGTAACGCTAACTTGCGGAACGAAAAAAATCAGCTTTTTGGTTAGTTGGGCTAAATGAGATTTTTTCAGTGAACCATAATCTAGGCGCCATGAGGATTCCAAAACTATATTTATGTTGACTGTAGGTCCAATGGTTCGAAAGTTACAGAGCTTTCAAGTTGACCAAAAATGCTAAAATGATACCATAGTCCCGGTTTTTTTAGATTAGGTCATTTGATTCTTTTCGATATGCGGTAGTTTTACTCATTCACTGTGGTTTAAATAGTGTTCCAACGATATCAAAATTCGACGATATTTGATATCGATATCGATATATCGTCGGAACCCTAGTTATAAAGATGGTCTCCAGTATTCTGAATCGATTACAAGCGCTTCTGAAGCCATTCGGATACTGTAGTATGTGGTCCTGGCACGAAAATAACTTTTTGTCAATTTACGTTGTTCCTGCGGCAAAGAAATGCCAGATAGAATAGGCACTAAAGGGTTTTATAGTCAGGGAATCCATTGCTTACGTACATACCTATAATCACACATGTACGGGTCATCCGCCGAAGGAGGAGGGGGCGCTAGCAGACCGATTTCTTGGGCATCTCTGTCGCAACGCCTAGTAGCCAAGTCAACAGCTAAGTCTGAGTTCATCGCGCTCTCTGACACTGCCGCCGCAGACATCAAGTGGCTAAGAGTCGATCTTGTTGCCACAGCAAGCTCCTACCAAGTTGAGTGAAGACAACAAAGCGGCAATTGACTTAGTGTCATCGCCACATGGTCATGCGCGCACCAAGCACTTAGATTTGCACTTAGCACATGTCAAGCTCAAATTTGTTCACGACTACACAATGACTGGTTTTGTTGACGTGGTCTAATATTGTCCTACCGAACAAGTGGCTGACGGTTTCACAAAGCCATTGCCAACTCCAGCGTTTCCACAACTTCCTCAGAGCGCTGGGTCTACAGTAAACACCACATTACATGCAGTACGAAGGCACTTTTACACCAATGCAAGCTTTTCTATGTGTAATTCTGTGTAGTACAGTATGTAATCGACTGTATTTTTTAGTTTGCTGTTCCCGTACAGCTGTGATTAGTCCGAGGAGGAGTCTTAACGTGTTCATGTTTTTGCGGACTAATTGAGTTGCTGAATAAACATCGTATGTGTATGCTGCGTATGTACTGTATGTGTATTGGAGTTAGGTTTTAATTGTCATTGCCAACCGAGATCGGGCAGACATGTAAAGTGGGGGGTCGGCAAAATCGGCCGGCATGGTGTGCGTTGGACATCCCTATGACCCCAAAGTAAAACCCAACTCCCTCTGGGTAGCCAGCAATGGCCATCAGCGGTTCTCTCCGATCCCACCATTTTCCATAGTAAAACTCGAAAACACACCAAACAAAAATAAATGTTTCTCCGGAGGGCTACCACGCTCAGGCACATGCTATGCAGCATTCGAAAGTTCACATCATGAGCTTTCAGAATCTGTAATAAAATTTGTGGCGATTTTAGTTATTTAAAAAATAATCGATCCCGAAATATCGACTGATCACGATTTCGTCAGTTTTTATGTAAATGAGAGTTTCTCTGGGGGGCTACCTCCCTCAGACATGTGCTATGCAGCGTTTGAAAGCCCACATCATGAGCTTTCAGAATCTGTAATAAAATTTGTGGCGATTTTTGTTATTTCAAAAATAATCGATCCCGAAATATCGACTAATCACGATTTCTTCAGTTTTTACGGAAATGAGAATTTCTCTGGGGGCTACCTCGCTTTATCATGTGCTATGCTGCGTTTGAAAGCCCACATCATGAGCTTTCAGAATCTGTAATAAAATTTGTGGCGATTTTTGTTATTTCAAAAATAATCGATCCCGAAATATCGACTGATCACGATTTCTTCGGTTTTTTTCGGAAATGAGAATTTCTCTGGGGGCTACCTCGCTCTAACATGTGCTATGCTGCGTTTGAAAGCCCACATCATGAGCTTTCAGAATCTGTAATAAAATTTGTGGCGATTTTTGTTGTTTCAAAAATAATCGATCCCGAAATATCGACTGATCACGATTTCTTCAGTTGTTGTTGTTGTTGTTGTAACTTTTTGTCCTTTCGGACTAGGAGTAGCCAACTGCTATAGAGCAGGAAGAGACACAAAGTCCGGCAGCCTCCTTAACAACAACCCTCCCCTTTTGCTGTCGGTGTGTGCAAGACAGCTAAGGTTTGGTCCCCATTTATCTACTTGCCATTGCTGACTTTCGACGGCCTGGGTTGGGCTTTGTGTCGACTACTTCCCATCGCCTCGACAGGTTTCGAACCCACAAACACACCGCTTCAACACACAGTTTTTATGGAAATGAGAGTTTCTCTGGGGGCTACCTAGCTCAGACATGTGCTATGCAGCGTTTGAAAGCCCACATCATGAGCTTTCAGAATCTGTAATAAAATTTGAGCCGATTTTTGTTATTTAAAAAATAATCGATCCCGAAATACGACTGATCACGATTTCGTCAGTTTTTACGGAAATGAGAGTTACTCTGGGGGGCTACCTTGCTCAGACATGTGCTATGCTGCGTTTGAAAGCCCATATCATGAGCCTTCAGAATCTGTAATAAAATTTGTGGCGATTTTTGTTATTTCAAAAATAATCGATCCCGAAATATCGACTGATCACGATTTCTTCAGTTGTTGTTGTTGTTGTTGTAACTTTTTGTCCTTTCGGACTAGGAGTAGCCAACTGCTATAGAGCAGGAAGAGACACAAAGTCCGGCAGCCTCCTTAACAACAACCCTCCCCTTTTGCTGTCGGTGTGTGCAAGACAGCTAAGGTTTGGTCCCCATTTATCTACTTGCCATTGCTGACTTTCGACGGCCTGGGTTGGGCTTTGTGTCGACTACTTCCCATCGCCTCGACAGGTTTCGAACCCACAAACACACCGCTTCAACACACAGTTTTTACGGAAATGAGAGTTTCTCTGGGGGCTACCTAGCTCAGACATGTGCTATGCAGCGTTTGAAAGCCCACATCATGAGCTTTCAGAATCTGTAATAAAATTTGAGCCGATTTTTGTTATTTAAAAAATAATCGATCCCGAAATACGACTGATCACGATTTCGTCAGTTTTTACGGAAATGAGAGTTACTCTGGGGGGCTACCTTGCTCAGACATGTGCTATGCTGCGTTTGAAAGCCCATATCATGAGCCTTCAGAATCTGTAATAAAATTTGTGGCGATTTTTGTTATTTCAAAAATAATCGATCCCGAAATATCGACTGATCACGATTTCTTCAGTTGTTGTTGTTGTTGTTGTAACTTTTTGTCCTTTCGGACTAGGAGTAGCCAACTGCTATAGAGCAGGAAGAGACACAAAGTCCGGCAGCCTCCTTAACAACAACCCTCCCCTTTTGCTGTCGGTGTGTGCAAGACAGCTAAGGTTTGGTCCCCATTTATCTACTTGCCATTGCTGACTTTCGACGGCCTGGGTTGGGCTTTGTGTCGACTACTTCCCATCGCCTCGACAGGTTTCGAACCCACAAACACACCGCTTCAACACACAGTTTTTACGGAAATGAGAGTTTCTCTGGGGGCTACCTAGCTCAGACATGTGCTATGCAGCGTTTGAAAGCCCACATCATGAGCTTTCAGAATCTGTAATAAAATTTGAGCCGATTTTTGTTATTTAAAAAATAATCGATCCCGAAATACGACTGATCACGATTTCGTCAGTTTTTACGGAAATGAGAGTTACTCTGGGGGGCTACCTTGCTCAGACATGTGCTATGCTGCGTTTGAAAGCCCATATCATGAGCCTTCAGAATCTGTAATAAAATTTGTGGCGATTTTTGTTATTTCAAAAATAATCGATCCCGAAATATCGACTGATCACGATTTCTTCAGTTGTTGTTGTTGTTGTTGTAACTTTTTGTCCTTTCGGACTAGGAGTAGCCAACTGCTATAGAGCAGGAAGAGACACAAAGTCCGGCAGCCTCCTTAACAACAACCCTCCCCTTTTGCTGTCGGTGTGTGCAAGACAGCTAAGGTTTGGTCCCCATTTATCTACTTGCCATTGCTGACTTTCGACGGCCTGGGTTGGGCTTTGTGTCGACTACTTCCCATCGCCTCGACAGGTTTCGAACCCACAAACACACCGCTTCAACACACAGTTTTTACGGAAATGAGAGTTTCTCTGGGGGCTACCTAGCTCAGACATGTGCTATGCAGCGTTTGAAAGCCCACATCATGAGCTTTCAGAATCTGTAATAAAATTTGAGCCGATTTTTGTTATTTAAAAAATAATCGATCCCGAAATACGACTGATCACGATTTCGTCAGTTTTTACGGAAATGAGAGTTACTCTGGGGGGCTACCTTGCTCAGACATGTGCTATGCTGCGTTTGAAAGCCCATATCATGAGCCTTCAGAATCTGTAATAAAATTTGTGGCGATTTTTGTTATTTCAAAAATAATCGATCCCGAAATATCGACTGATCGCGATTTCTTCAGTTGTTGTTGTTGTTGTTGTAACTTTTTGTCCTTTCGGACTAGGAGTAGCCAACTGCTATAGAGCAGGAAGAGACACAAAGTCCGGCAGCCTCCTTAACAACAACCCTCCCCTTTTGCTGTCGGTGTGTGCAAGACAGCTAAGGTTTGGTCCCAAAGTATCGATTGATCACAGTTTCTTCAGTTTACAGCATCGACTAAAGTAGCTAAAAAAGAAAATTTAATGACCAAACTGAGATTTTCTGGTGCGCCAAATTCATTGGCGACGCCCATTTACAGCTAGGATCACGATACTTGATCGATTATCGATTTTTTTGCCATGGAGGTGACCCAACTACACTGATGTTAGTGGTTTTTGGGCATGCCGATTTCAACCACGATGTTGGTTTAGAGTTGTTTATATGTTGAAATTGGCATGCCCGAAAACCAATCGAAATCGATTATTGAATTAAAAGTCGATGATAGCTCTAAACCAGCATCATGGTTGAAATCGACATGCCCAAAAACTACAGACATAATAGCCTGTGTAGTTGGGTCATCTGCACAGCAAAAAAATCGATAATCGACCAAGTATCGTGATCCTAGCTGTAAATGGGCGTCGCCAATGAATTTGGCCTACCAGAAAACCTCAATTTGGTCATCCCATTTTCTTTTTAGCTTCTTTAGTCAGATGCTGAAAACTGACAAAATCGTGATCAATCAATACTTCGGGATCGATTATTTTTGAATGAACAAAAATCGCCATAAATTTTATTACAGATTCTGAAAGCTGATGATGTGGGCTTTCAAACGCTGCATAGCACATGTCTGAGCGAGGTAGCCCCCCAGAGAAATTCTCATTTCCGTAAAAACTGAAGAAATCGTGATCAGTCGATATTTCGGGATCCATTATTTTTGAAATAACAAAAATCGCCACAAATTTTATTACAGATTCTGAAAGCTCATGATGTGGGCTTTCAAACGCAGCATAGCACATGTTAGAGCGAGGTAGCCCCCAGAGAAATTCTCATTTCCGAAAAAAACTGAAGAAATCGTGATCAGTCGATATTTCGGGATCGATTATTTTTGAAATAACAAAAATCGCCACAAATTTTATTACAGATTCTGAAAGCTCATGATGTGGGCTTTCAAACGCTGCATAGCATGTGTCTGAGCAGGGTAGCCCCCCTGAGAAACTCTCATTTCCGTGAAAACTGACAAAATCGTAATCAGTCCATTTTTCGGGATGGATTATTTTTGAAATAACAAAAATCGCCACAAATTTTATTACAGATTCTGAAAGCCCATGATGTGGACATTCGAACGCTGCATAGCACATGCCTGAGCGAGGTAGTCCCCCCCCCGGAGAAACATTCATTTTTGTTTGATGTGTTTTCGAGTTTTACTATGGAAAATGGCCGATCAGAGAGAACCATGGATGGCCATTGCTGGCTACCCAGAGGGAGTTGGGCGGAACTGTTATAGGGTTTTACTTTGGGGTCATAGGGATGTCCAATGCACACCATGCCGCCCAATTCCGCCGACCCCCCACTTTACATGTCTGCCTGATGGCTGCCTGATTTCGGTTGGCAATGACAATTAACGAGACTAGCTGAGCTGTATTGTATGTTAATAATTTGGCCTGTGCCTTTTATTGCTTATCTCGCGTGATAACTCTCTCTCGTTCTCGCTGTCTCCGTCTCTGCTGCTGAACGATTACTGTTTTACAATGTTGATGTGGATGGCAGGGCAAAAGTAAACAACGATTTTTGTTTCGTCGTCAATCACCTTCGAACAGTGGCGTATCCAGGATTTTGGAAAGGGGGGGTGTAAAATTTTGAAAGTGCCTGGTTGGGCCAACCGACATACATTGTACCGGCAGTACTTTATTGCATGTACCAACGATCTTTGAAGTACCAGTCTTGGCTACAACGAGTGACGATTTTAGAAATATCGTCGAAACATTTTGTTCACATGTTCGGCAATTAGTTTCTGACTGGCAAATGGTTTTTTAGTTTGTAATCCTTCTAATTGATAGCTGATATTCGGTTTTCTTAAACAATGCAGCTGTTAAACAGCTGTTAGACTAGTCTAAATGCGCGATAGACTAGTCTTACAAAAGCCTAGTCCAACGGTACGTTTATGCAACGCGGCTTTAGCTTGGTCTTTAGATAATAGACCAGTCTATCGGCATTTAGACCTGTCTTTAGCCCTTAGACTAGTCTAACAGTTAGCCACTTTTATGCAACCGGCCCCTGGTTCCAGTTAAACCGAATGTTCGGTGCAGATTCCCGCAGAGCCCAGCCCGATTCTAGTGGTTTACGTCCAGTGGTGCATTGACTGTTGATTGCTTCTTCGGTGTCAACTTCTTTCTCAATCTGTCTATGAATGTCATCTGAACTTGTGAAAATGTTCTCCAGATTCTGCTGGTACATTTGCTGTGCCACATCTTACATTGTTTGTCTTTCTGGCAGTATATCGTGAGTTCCAGTGATAAGGTGTCTGATGAGATTGCCATAAAGCCGGTATTTTCGACTACAACCTTCTTCTGGACAATCGAAAAGCTCATGTTGGTTTGGAGTCTCATAAACGACTGTTTCATCGGCTTCGATTTCTTCATCAGACTCTTCACTGCTTTGAACTCGCTACCCAGGCACTTGGACTCAGTGGCGTATCCAGGATTTTGGAAAGGGGGGTGTAAAATTTTGAAAGTGCCTGGTTGGGCCCCTGCCCAACCAGGATAAGAAAATTTAGCAAAATTGACCTTCAAAAACGCGTTTAAAACGCATTCCGAGCTTAAAATTAACAGAAATTACAAGTTTTAGTAGTTTATAATGGCCTGGTTGGGCTTCTGCCCGACCAGGGGGAGAAAATTTTGAAAATTTAGCCTTCAAAAACGCATTTAGAAGGCATTCTGAGCACAAAATAGACAGTTTTAGTACATAACCTCCTGCAACATACCGTCGTTTTTACCTATCGGTCGAAGAGGCTTCAGCCGATAGGATATGGTATCGGGGCAATTGGACGGGGAACAAAACCCGATAGGTGTCGGGTGAAGGATTTTTCAATTCAGCCGATAGGGCGGGGAATCTGTTCAGCCGATATCATACAATGTACCTATCCTATCGGTTTTCTCTCCCCGGTGGGATCAGTGATAGAGAGAAATAATAAAATAGAAATAAAATAAAAGGTAGAAATAAAACGTTCCTCTGCTGTAAGCATTTTACTGTATCTTCACTGTCTTTGTGAGAAAAATTGAGCTACTTATATCATTTGAATCATTGCGCCATTGCCTATTAAGGTGTTGAATTGCACAACGATTTGAGCAATTTTGTTGCTTCAATATTGCTGTTTAAATTTTGCTCATGTCAAAATGAAAAACGCCGTATATTTAAGAACCCCAATAATATTTACAAAGTGCAGCTTAATGTGATCCCCACCATATCTCCAGCGCCAGGCCAGCCTGTTTAATATTGGTGCAAGCGCCAAAAATCGCTACAGCTGGCAGCACTCTACGTTTTTTATAAGCTGGCCTTTGTGCGTCAGAGCTAAGCACAAGCATAGCTAAACGTTTGCTGGTACGCAGATAACACAAGATTTAGTTTGTATCTAATCTAATGGTTTTGGTTGGAGAAGGCTACAGCTTTCTGCGCTGCTTTCTATACACGGAGAATTTGATAGAAATGGAAAATCTGGGAGTTTTCTGCCCATTACCCAGTACTGATTGGGACCTTTTGAAATGCTTTATAATTTTAAAGGTTAGATCTAAAATTAGTTTTAACTAGGAAACTGTTTTGCGCCAATCAACTAAAATCTAGATTCTAATGTTAATTTCTTTTGTGGCATGAGGAGTACACCGGTAATTTGCTTTTTTCTCCTTATCAAAATAAAAACTATAATTTTTGCTATATCTAATGCTAAACAATGTGCCTCCTCTTTGATGAAATACGATTGTTTTACCCAGGTGAGAAAGAATTAGGTATTGGGGCAGAAAAATCTGGAGAATATTAGTTTTGACGGACGAGTAGGTCGACTTCCTAAAATAGACAAAAACGCTAAACGCTAAATCACTGTAAAATTGCCGATTTTTCTCAAAAAATCGCCAGAATTTCCAGCGAGAGGGCTCTGACGGGAGAGAGGGAAGGTGTGTGTAAGCTCCCAGAGTCATGTATGGGATGTGGATGTGAGGAGTGACTGCTTTCACAGTTATACACAGTAAAAATCAATGGTGCCGCCGCCACCAAAGTTCGATTGGGAACTGGATAACAATTGATCGCATCGCATAGATCACCAGTGTTTCTTGATTTTCCCGACAGGTTTAGCTTAATTTTACCAAAAAAGTGGTCTGGGCGGAAAATTCCGGTCCGAAAAGTGCATCGACTTATGTAGTATGGATGTAGCTTCAAAGATTCTGTTGTCAGAGAATTGCTATTCAAAATAAAATTGTGTGAGTGCTCTATACTATTCATTCCCAATGATTGCTAATCACACACAGTGACAGTACACAAGTAATTATTTTTATTTTAATTTGCGAATGTCACTGTCCGACAGGATAGAAGCACTGAAGAACGACGGGGGAATGCTTGAACCGATAGGTTATGCTGTCGGCTGAACTACAGCCGACAGGGTTTCACCCAATATCTGCGCGCTTCCCCCGACAGGTGTATTTAATTTTTATCATGTCGGCTTGGCCATTCCCGATAGGATGGACTCCTACGCCATATGGCGTAGGTATGTTGCAAGAGGTTAATTCATCAGTTTCTTTTATTTTTGACAGACTTTTTCTTCCTACCTCCACTGCAAAGGGGGGTGTACACACCTTACACCCCCCTGGATACGCCACTGCTTGGACTTCATCAGGTTGTGTCTGTGTCAAGTCTTCAATGTCATATGGATATGTTCGCATTTCTGAGAGCGGTGTCTTGACCAGTGGTACAACAGCACCTATGGCAAACAATGTTTGTTCTTTTGCCATAGTTATCCAGCTTCTATACATGTTGTTTCAGATCGTTCATGTGACTGTAAAGTTTTTGTCAAGTTCGGATCCTCTGTTTTTACAGTACATAGTGATAAAGACACCAAATCTAACATTACATTACATTACATTACATTACATTACATTACATTACATACATACATACATACATACATACATACATACATACATACATACATACATACATACATACAAACAAACATACATACATACATACATACATACATACATACATACATACATACATACATACATACATACATACATACATACATACATACATACATACATACATACATACATACATACTGAAGGAAATGAGAAGTTTTATCCACTAGTAGAACACAACACGCACACACAACACAATCACACTAAGCAACTACACAATGCAAACACACACAGACACTCACACAAACACTGAAACTCTTCATTCACTCCCTCTTGGACGTTGACTGGGCCTCATCTGTTGTTGCTCTGCCTTCTGCTGACTCTGCATATCCGGAGACCTGCTCTGCGTTGACGCCACGACGATGATTCAACCTCTTGCGGACGACGCTCCTTCCTTTCTGAGCCCTTGCCTTCATCTGTTGTCTTGTCATAGGAGAAACGGGATTCTATCTCTTATGCAGCGAACTCAAACGAAACATCATTCTTTTCCTCTGTCCTCTTCTCAGACTCTTTCTTCCTCTCACTCTCTTCTCTCTCCTTCTTCTCTTAACTCTCTTCATCCTCTTTCTCCTCTTCACTTTCCACCTTCTTCTCATCACCTTACTCCTCATCATCCGCTTCCGCCTCATCACTCTCTTTCTCATCTTCTTCTCCTCCTCTTTCTTCTCTTCCTCCTTCTTTCTCTGCCTCATCATCCTTCTTTCTTTCACCAACTTTCGTCTTTCCTCTTCAACCTTCTTTTCCTCTCTCATACTTCTCACTCTCTTTACCTTTCTCCTAGCCATCCCAAAAAGTACAGGACCACCCATAACTGAATGCGTTTGCAATGAATCACCAACGGAACCACAAGAACCACACTTGTCACCACGAAAAACCGATTCTTTAACTGGCAAAATAGGAGCATCTTCAACCAACAAAACAATCTCTTTCTCTTCTTTTTCTTCATCATCTTTCTCCTCCCTATTCCTCTCTTCATCCTTCTCATTTTGCTCCACTTCATCCTTATCCTGCTCATCCACACTTTTCTCGTTACTTTCGCCTTCTCCTTGTCTTTCTCCTCGACTTCCTTCACTACTTCTTACACCTTTGACAGGAGTTTTGCTGAACTGAGACTGGTATCTGTCAAGCACACGGTTAAGACGTTTGTTGAAATCGATCCACCACTCTCTGTCACGCTGCTGTTGTTCGAGCTGCCATCGCCGATACTGCTCGCGATCACGCTGGTTTTGTTCCCGTAGAAGTCGGAGGCAGTCACGAACTGTAGTGGACGACATGTGAGCATCAACTGGGGGCCACGTCTGTGCCTGATGATCACGAAACCAAAGAATGCTTGTACTTGTCGGGAGCGAAGGCAGTAGAACTTGAATGAAGGCAGGCTGACAGGCTCCCGGGCTCTTTTTGAGATGGCTAGAAGAGAGGAAGGCGGAAGAAGAAAGGTAAAGAGAGTGAGAAGGAAAGAAGAGGAAGAGAAAGTCGAAGAGGAAGGAGCAGAGATGTTGAGAGGAAGAAGGGTGGAGAGGATGAAGAGAAGAAATGGAGTGAAGAGAGTTATGAGGAGGAAGATAAAGAGTGAGGTAATGAGAGGAAAGTGGAATGTTAAGAGAAGAGGAAGGAAGAGAAGAAGGATGATGAGATGTGAGACGATGAGAGGTGGGAGGAAGCAACGAAAGAGGATGAGGAGGAGAAACAGGATGAGGAGGAGAACGAGGATGAAGAGGAGAAAGAGGTTAAAGAGGATGATGAACAGGAGGAGAATGAGAAGAAGACAGATGAGGTGGATCCGTTTGAGCATGTTTGGAAGAAGCCCGTTGCTATCGTTGGTGAAAGCAAAAGTAGAGAGAGGAAGGAGAGTGGTGAGAAGGAATTGGCGTGAACAAGGTGGTAGATCAGGACAAGTTGGTGAGAGATACAGAATGGGAGGAGAAGGAAGAGGAGATAGCAGTAATCGTTTGCCGGCCAACATCTGTGAGGGAGAGTGATGAAGCGATTGTGTTTGTGTGAGTGTCTGTGTGTGTTTGCATTGTGTAGTTGCTTAGTGTGATTGTGTTGTGTGTGCGTGTTGTGTTTCACTAGTAGATAAAACCTCCCATTTCCTTCAATACATACATACATACATACATACATACATACATACATACATACATACATACATACATACATACATACATACATACATACAAACAAACATACATACATACATACATACATACATACATACATACATACATACATACATACATACATACATACATACATACATACATACATAAACAACGCCAAATATGCCAATTTTTGGTTGTCCTTGACCTTTGAGCGGCGATTTAACTTGCACTGTCACACATTTTGGCGACCTCTATACACCGTTAGAAGCGCAATTTGCGGGGCTTTAAAACAAAGCAATCTCCCAGGGGGTTCGGTTTTTTGTTTTCGAGAAAAATCCAATTTAGTAAATTTCACCATGCCGAATTTTCGTGATTTTTTTCCAAATTTCGTGATGTGGGGACCGAACGAAGCAAGAGGAAAGCTCGCGTGAAAGACATGTTGACGCATGATATGGTGGTGGTTTGAATGTATATAGATTTGTCAGTTAAAATTTTAAAGCGATTAAAGGGTGTTCCGTTTAGGGATGGGCACGAAAATTAATTTTCGTACTAGTACGAAAATTAAATCGAGGATTTTTAAATTTCGTATCGAATACGAATACGAAAATTGGAGAAATATGGAAACGAAAATTAAACGAATACGAAAATTAAATACAGCTAATATGAAAATTAATTTTCCTTACGAATTTTAATTTACGTTTCACGTATGGCTAGCTGAATCAGCTGAATTATTAGCAATTTAACGGATTCTTAACATACAAAAGCATTTTCACTGTAACAATGCAATGTCCAAAGCAGTTTTGGGCTTGTTGAACAAGTATTATAGAAAGCATTTTAAGCTTAGTTAAGCCAGATAACTTGTTCATCTTGGTGCGAGTACTGTAACTGTTTACTCAAACCATACACACACTTTCTTGAGTCACTGTTTTACACACACAACGCTTGACTGTCCACTTAGGGACAATCTCCTGGTTCAAAGGGCATTCTACATAGGTACCTACCTGCAATGAACGTATGTACGTACCGTCCAATATAAGCATGAAGAAGGATGGCGTTACAACGATCAATGCAGGCAAGCGATAGCTAGAAACCGTGCTGTACCCAATTTGTGCATTCAGAACTGATATTTAAGGCTTATTTTAATGCTGAAAGGCCTAAACTGGGTCCCTACTTGCCAGTTTAAAACCTACCGTGAAAATACGAAAATTAATTTTTGTGGAACAAAATGAACTCGTATCGTCGTAACGAAAATTAATTTTCGTACTCGTACGAATACGAATTAGGCATTTTGATTTTCGTATCGACTAACGAATACGAAAATTAAAATGAGCAAATATTGATTTAACGAATACGAAATTCAAACGGATTTAATTTTCGTGCCCATCCCTAGTTCCGTTGTATGCTAAGTATACTGGTTTTTGAATAAACACAATACCCGTTACTCGATCGATGCTTGCTCAGCTAGGCAAAACATCCTTTCTTTTACCTCAGAGATTGCAAATATTGCATTTTTCCTTCACAGAAAAAAGAAAGCTAAATTACTGTGATACATAGGGAACCAGCGCGCTAAGAAATTATCGAATAGACTCTGCTAATTTTTGTAGACCGGACACTGGTGCAAAAATGGCTTCGCAAAGCTGTATGAGTTTGTAAAGTCTTGAGCCATTGTTGTTGTTTTAGCTTTTTGTCCTTTCGGGCAAGGAATTTGTGTAAGCGCGCCCGCCCGCAACGCCCGTTGTATCCAACTGCTATAGAGCAGGAAGAGACAAAAGTTGCGCCTTGGCCATGGGTAGTTTACTCTATTCCGTGTGTCACGGTGGCCCTGGCATCCGTGAGAGCGGTTGTTTGTGGATTCGAAACCGGTCGAAGCCACTGGAAGTAGTCGACATAAAGCCCAACCCAACTCAGGGACCCGTAGACAGCCAGGGATAGCCAGTAAGCAGGTAAATGGGAATCGAACCATTGCACCCGATGGCAGCAAGGGGAGAGTTGTTTGTATGTATGTATGTATGTATGTATGTTTACTGCATTATTTAAAACACCCGACACCACTTAAAGCAGCCACTGGGTAAGCAGTCAAAATAAAAACTTTGTTTGTAGGCAGGACTACCCCAATGAAGGTCTCTGAAAAGAGTGAGGCTGAAAGCACAGTGGAAAATAAAAACAAACATGGAAGATGATTTGACCAAGAGTAGATGACACGGTAGGTAGCAGCGCAATTTCGCTTTTCTCTCTCTTAGGAGGAGACTGTGTAGCAGAGCCAAGGATTTCTCAGCACAGATAGCAAGAAATGCGTGGCTGTGTTTTAAGCAAGAGAACAAGTAAGAACAGTAAGTTTTATTTGGAGAGAAAGTTAGAGAAACAGCAGAGTCAGTAGAAAACAGGTGACCAGTGACAGGAGAGATCAGTAGATGCCTAGTAGAGACACCACCACCGCCACGCCCACAGCTCCGCCCACTTCCGTCTTCTTGGCCGCGTTGCACAGATCTTCGTCGCAGCAGCAGCCCGAGCCCTGTACCGTGGTGCCACTTTCATAGTGAATGAAGCCTCCGGATGCGCACTCAACCGCTGAACAGCCCACGTCGGCGCCGCACGCATAGGTCCAGCCCTCTGTATGTGCCTCTTCTCCACCCGCCTGAACAGCCAGCTTGTACTTTGCGCAGAATGACTGTCCAGAGCAGTCCTTCTCATCCTCGCCAGTCTTCGAGCCCTGGTAACACTTGATAGCCACACCCCCGCGCACCATCAGCAGCAGCCCCAACACAACACACAACCTCACTCCCTGCATACTGAGATTATAGACAGACCAGTAAAACTAACAATGATCTTGGGCTGGCTGGGCGCTCTTATATACTGTCCAATGGAATGCTTGGAATGGTTATTGTGTCTCTTTCAATCACAGCACCTTTCTGTTTTCTACATTTTTCTGCGGTATACTGTAGGAAGGTTTCTTTCCTTTCCATGGTCTGACCACTTTTTGTTTAGTACTATTGTCTTAACAAGAGTGTAGGGCACCGCCTAGTGTTGTTATGACTACTAATCAAAGTCAAAGTCATAGTTAATACTTTTGTGATATCGCAGTCAAACAGACAGGTAGTCAAAGTCAAAGTTTGACTACCTTCGTTACCATAAATACGTAGCCAAACGAAGACCAGGTAGTCAAACCGTTTGACTATGACTACATTTTGTTATAAGTGGAAAGCTTTTCAGGTGTATTTTCCAGTTTTCGCTGTTCGAAACAAAATATTTGACAAATGTGATGCATTTTTGAACACTATAGAATACCAAACAACCTCTTTCTCTAAAATTCTCAAAACAATGAAGCATCAGTCAGTGAATCTCTACTTGATTCAAGTTCCACAGGTCCAAGATTAAAAATATGACATATAGTAGAATAATTCCAATAAGCCGCGCATCTCATTTATTTCAGAGTGCGTTTGATCAATTTCTTATTGTAGGGCGCGGCTTATCTATTTCGGATGAATATTTGTACAACTACAACAAAGATTTTTACTAAAAATTTTCTTCTGGGCTACCAATTGGAAAACATGATCTGGGCTGTACAGTATAAGGGGCAAGGACTGTGACTGTTTTAGATAGATTTGAAAAAAATGCAGTGCAACGCGAAAGGAACCGTATAAAGGAGTTATTGGCGCCTGTAGGTCTAGTCCTGATTACAATAAGCCGTGCGCGGCTTAGGGCGCGGCTTATTTGTTTCAGAACGCTCTAGACACGTGGCTTATTGGAGGGCGCGGGTTATTGTAATAAACACTGTATGTAAACATTTTTGTTAAAGAAACAGCAAGAATTGGCTTAAAACACAAAGGGCGTTTTATTATATTTTACAGCGCTTTTTTGGAGAGCATGCTGTTTTTGGTTTACAATGAAAATTTTGGAGGGAAAACAACAATTCTGTTGAATGTTTTAGCGCCCAACCACTGTTTATTTCAAAGTGAATGATTTATTGATGGAATAACTCCCATTTCACTTTGACGCCTGGTAACTAATTACTAAACATGATAAAACCCTGAAACTGTCAATTTGGCTCTGTTTCAAAAAGTAGTCAAAGTAGTCAAACGGGTAGTCATAGTAGTCAAATGGTTTGACTACGATATAGTCAAATTTGACTACTCTGGTATTGTACTCAAACGGACGGTAGTCATAGTCATAGTCAAACGGAAATTTTGGTATTGTAACAACACTAGCACCGCCTAGTCATATAGACCAACCCGAACAACCTCCTCCAGCCAGTGCAGGAACCAGTGACGAAAATGCAAGTAACTATTTAGTAGTGGGCACCAATACTGAAGTATAATATCTCAAAAAGCAGCCAACTGGCGGTTTTTTGCCAATAACTCCTTATAGAAGCGTCGGGACGATTTTTACCTCATAACCAAAGTTGTAGAGTGACCAGAGCTCGGTACTGTGGTTTAACCTAATCTGCGTAAAACTACCTGGTAATGCTAACTTGCGCAACGCAAAAATCAGCTTTTTTTGGGTAGTTGGGCTGAATAAGATGTTTTCGGTGAACCATAATCTAGACACCATGGGATTCCAAAAATATATTTATGTTAGTAGTACCACCCGTGAGACTGGGGAGCAAATTTTTGGACGTCCTGGGGAGCAAAATTTGCTCCCCAGATTTACGAGGACCAAAAAATTTTGCTCCCCATCCTCACGGGTGGTGGAGCGCCTTTAGTTTAAAGCCGCTCTAACCGACTCTGGGGTGCCGCCTACGCAGTCTGTGGTTTCGCCGCTCTAACTAAGCAGCTGAGCTGCGGCTTGGGGCGCTGTTGAGTTTAAAGTGAGCCAAAGACTCCGGCACATGCAAAAGAACTGGGAACTGCAGGCCGAGATAAACAGACGATCTAATCGATTAGCTCCGTGACCAATGCCTTGGTACTTTGCTCCAAAAAAAATTCCGAATAAAAATTGGTGTGACAAATTATTTGTTTTGTACAAGCTTATTTCAAATCAATTTGAAACATAGATTGGACGGGTTCTCGGCACAGTAACAAACCCCTAAAGTGGACTTACCGGGACTGTCGTCCTGGTGAGTAGCCAACTGAATCAGTTACAGTTTTCCGTTCAACTAATCTAATTTAAAGTCGAATCGGAGCACTGATACCCAATAAGAAGGCATGGCTGAGCGGTTGTAAGATAGCAGCCGTCGGCCTGCAGGTGTATCGGTCTGAACGTATGCCAGAGCACGCGCGCCTTTGTACTCCGAAAAAGCACCTCGGCTGGCAAGGTGCATTTCATAATAATGTGTAAGACGGCGAATAAAAACCGCAGACGCATTAAACTCGAACGTCACGTCATCTGCTAGACAAAAGACGCTCCGTTTGGAAATGGACGCTCCACTGACAGATCGATTAGCAAGGCACTGTTTCAGTATGTTTAGCAGAGTTTCTTAAAATGGCATGGAGTCAGCGCCCAGACTATTAAAAACAGAAAACTATCTCAATTCTAAAAGCTAATAAGTGGGTGGGTGGAGTTTCTACATTTCAGCTACTTTTGCAATCTGTGGGCAGCTGATGGGCAAAGGCAATTTAGGAGTGGTTGGAAGTGTATTTCACAATTATTTGTCAGCACAAACAAAAAAGAGGCAAAGTTTAAAACAGAAAACCAATCACATCTCTAATAGCTTATAACTGTCTATCTTGAAACGTGAACCGAACTGATTCTTGTTGCGCAATATTGAACAACGAAAAATTCCATTTCTTCAAAGCACGCCAATACAAATTAATGATTTAGTGAAGTACAAGTGTAAAAGCAGGTGAAAGCGCAAGCATAAAAGCAGGTAGAAGTGCAAGTGTAAAAGCAGGTGGAAGCTCTAGTGTAAAAGCAGTTGGAAGCTCTAGTGTAAAAGCAGGTGGAAGCTCTAGTGTAAAAGCAGGTGGAAGCGCAGGACTAAAAGCAGGTGGAGGTGAAAGTGTAAAAGCAGGTGGAAGCTCTAGTGTAAAAGCAGGTGGAAGCTCTAGTGTAAAAGCAGTTGGAAGCTCTAGTGTAAAAGCAGGTGGAAGCGCAGGTCTAAAAGCAGGTGGAAGCGCAAGTGTAAAATCACATGAAAGCTCTAGTGCAAAAAGCAAGTGGAAGTGCAAGTGAAAAAGCAAGTGG
>JASANB010002337.1:0-28049 GCA_030248155.1 Sabatieria punctata
CATTGTTGTCGTCATAGTCATTGTCATCGTAATCATTGTGATGGCCAATAAATAAAACAAACTTTGACAATGTAGTCTCTTTTCCAGAGTAATGGCCAGTTGTGCAGGAGCAAGAGTAGTCAAGAGCATTGCCATCACAGGCGCCTCCATTTTGATAGGGTTTGCTGTAACACTGATTGGTGATTACTTTACAGTTGGTGCCTCCGAAATAATCCTTGTCACAGAAATAGCAAGTGTAACCTGTCATCTTGTCCGCCGTGATCTACACATTTACGCCATTCTGACAAGGACTTGGGTCACAGTCTAAATGAAAAACTGTTTTTTAATTCTGCAAAGAGTGTAGGTTAATTCTGGTCAAATTAATTAGCGGGAAAATGACAAAACCCAACAACAATAATCAACAACCTACCAACGTTGCAACTTTCAACTGGAACACAGCCAGCCGCTTGTACTGAGTTAAGGTTAGCAAAGAGCTGTAGAACAACCAAAATGTACATCGTTTTGAAACGAAATACGTTTCGTGCAGTTTCTTTATGTAACCATGGCTCTCTAGGTTAAACAATGGCAGCCAGTTAGTCGTTAAATCGATTTCTTTGTTCCAAAAACAATCCGCAGCTAACATCAAAAGCGGGCAACGATTCTTCCTTTGCTTGCGATCGGAAGTTTAGCTGGTCACAGGATTGCGCGCAATTTCTTTATTGATGACTACAAGACAAGCTGTCCACAGCATAGAAAGAAGAGAGAAAACTCAATGTAACCCAGTAATAAACACCACCACAACCTGGATTATGGTAAACATAACTTCTGTCATGGATATCACACTCATTCCACAAGGATGCCCAGCTGACCCCCGACATCAGAAAGCAACTTCATTGTCTAAAACTACTATAACGTTTCACAGCAGACAGGCAACCAATATCAGCTATGTGATACCAATTGCCTTACAGTATCACTACTATTTAAAAATGTGCTGATTATTGAAAAACCTACCGTATAACGAGGCGATTCAGAGAAAATGATGTATGACATATCTTCGAAATAGATTTCAACTTTAACAAAGTTTTTGTCTGCTTCTGCCTTCGTTTGTCCAATCGCTTTTTGTGGCTAAAATTTTGCATTCAATATACATAATAGACTTGTCTATGTAAAGTATTGCAAACGTACATCTAACGGAAATGGAGCCTTTGAGGTCGAAATCGCGTACTCGCCCCGACTAAAATCGGTTAGGCTTATATACACTATGGTAGTTCAGTGAGAACAGCTGGTACTTACTAGCAAGGTAGGGGACAGTTTTTGTTGTCTGTGCAGTCCCATTTTTTCATGTTTCCCGTCACATTTGTATTCACACACGTTCCTGTAAGAAAAAACACTGGGAAAGCAACTACTAACACTACATTCATTATGCATATCTGTATGTATAACGACAATCATTTCCTGATTTTTGATCAAGTCTACTGTAGAGAGAGTGAGTGTGATGTCATACTTTTGGTCAAGGGACAGATTCCAACAGAGGTGTCGTACGGGTATCTTGGGTCCATGCACCCGCACGCTTTCTGCACTTCATTCTGGTAGCAACTTCGCAGACAACCCTGAAAAGCGCATAGCGGGAAGTTAAACAAAATAAACAGAAAATCAACCTCAGTTGAGTAAGCTCCACTGTGATAATAATATTTGCAATTGGATTTATCGGTTACACATGTGCTGTATGGTTCGCCTTTCATCTCGTAGACAACCTACAGTAAAAGCATCTCCGTTCAATTAAGCTAGTTTCAATGACATCAAGTGTACAGCAATCTACCCATTTCAGTCCGAGCGTGGTCTCAAAACCGGGAGGAGCGGCATAGCCAACCGATTCAGAGGTTACAGATTCGCTTTGGTTGTGTACAAAGATCCTCACCCCGGCCACATCTTGCCAAGGCACGTATTCATCTTGCTGAACGTTTATCATCAACTCCAGGCCTCAAAGTACATACAGTTAGTCGGTCGGTCGGTCGGTCGGTCGGTCGGTCGGTCGGTCGGTCGGTCGGTCGGTCGGTCGGTCGGTCGGTCGGTCGCTTCAGTGCATAGTGTATCCAGTGGGTGTATGGTGGGTTTCCGGCGAAGGAAAAAGTGAAAATCCGCCAAACCGATAAAAATATAGATTGTGTACCAAAACTGATGAATTATTATACCCTCAGAATGTCTTGAAACTGTATTTTGAAAGCTGACGTTTCAAAATCTTACATTCGTCCCTTTTGCAAAAACCTGGATATGTGGCAGAATCTAACAAATCAATTCAATACTATTTTTAAAGAAATGTCAACAGGTACCTTGACCAAGCCCAGCTCGTCTGAGGTTGTGGCTAAAGTTTTGGTAGACTGATGCGTGATTCCAGGTAAAGCAGTTGCCCAGAGTTGGCGAGAAGAACGAGTAAAGATCGAATCTGAACAGTTTGAATAGACCTTTTCCAAAATGAACCTACTGTAATTCTTACGGCAAAGGACAACTCTTTCCTTCGAACAGACAATGCTCAAAAAGGTCAGTGTATTGCCAGCTAAGAGCCACTTGGTCACTAGCATTCATCTGGCCAATCAGAAAGGGAACAGAATCGACCACTGTGGTTGAATCCTTCAGAATGTCTTCCACCGACTGAAAACAGACTTTCAATTCAACTTCATAAGAATTCATTCCTCCAAACCGATAGATCCATCGTTCCTTCAAACTGTTTCTGAATCTTCCATAGATTTATGTCTAAAATGATAATATTATGGCATTTAACGCCATATACATACATTTTCTCAGATCAGAAAGTTAAGAATTACATAGACCAAATAACTTTCAACCTTATTTTTGTCACCCAACAAGACACGACATGTTTGTAACAGAATGGTGCAGAAAGAGTGTTAGCGGGCAACAGGATGCACACTGTCTAAGAAGAAGGGTGGGTACATGTGATGTTAAGTGCCTGAGCCTGACTATAATAGTCAACGGTTTACCAGTTTCACAGTTGACCCCAGTCCAAGCAGCGGTACATTTGCAGTTATACTTGTTAATGCCCACTGCAACAGCATCCTGATCACAGACCCCACCGTTCTGACAAGGATTCGATGCGCATTCATTGATATCTGCAGTCAGAGGTGAGCCTACTTTCCATTAAAAGTTCTATTTTACCATACCAACTGTACAAGACTTGTGTGCATCGAACGTCCAGCCTGCATGGCAGGTGCAATTCCACAAATCCAAGAAATCGTAACACTCTCCATTGGCACACGGATTGCTGCTGCACTCATTGATTTCTATAAAACTGAAGACAGTGTAGCCCAAAACAATTGAATAGGTACCATCTTGACAAAAAGTATTGGTCCAACCAGCTTCGCAAGTGCAAGTATAGCGGTCGCTGGTATCGCCGTCTTGCCAATAATTGTCGGGACCCTCAGTGCATGTGCCGTGTACACACTGTTGCACACTTTCACGAAATCCAGTCTTAGTGCGAACAAGACCATCAGACGAAAACTGCACTTCGAACTTGCAGTTATCGAAATCTGTCAAAGTTGAAAATTTGCATGTCATGGTACATAGACTTTGCAGGTCACTTTCACACTGATTTCCAATATAAGGATTGGAACAGGTGCATTTCCACTTGTTGGGCTCGTAGGTTTCACTGCAAACCCCTCCATTCTGACATGGGTCAGAGTTACAATCGTGATGCTCTAAACAGGAAATACTGCAAGAAACTTCCACAGCCATTATTGACTACTTTGACAGTTGGTAGCGAACCAGCCATCTGCAGAGTTGCATTTACAACTGTACTCATTGAGCCCATTGACACAGCCGTTTGAGTCAGCTACTGGAGCTACAGAAATTGCTGAGCTGTCGATTCCTGGCACGTGACATGGGTTACTGGCACATTCGTTGATATCTGCGAAGTCATTTTTAGAACAGCTCAGTCTCAGTGTAGGGCCTCTATACCTTCATCACAGTTCTCTCCGGTAAATCCAGGGTAGCACAAGCACTTGTGCTCTTTGTACATATCAATACAAAAGCCTTTGCCTGTAGGCTCACCACATTTTGTGCCAGATGGGGAACAGTCATCACCATCTGCACAAGAAAAGCATAAAAATGCAAACGAATCCAGGTTTACCGCTTTTTATTTCATAGGTTAGTCCATAGTAAGTGCTGCCTGACACTCCAGCACAACCAACTGATGCATCTCCTTTGCATTTATAAGTGTCACAAAAGGAATCAGCAACCTTGGTTGTCGGTAGTGAGCTGTCAGTGCAACAATACTTCGCTTCATTGCCATTCTTGCGTTTCAGAACTGCAAATGTCAATTTTAGGACAAAGGGACCATGGTTCATCCTCGTCAACTCACTCATCGCAGTATTTCCAGAATTCTGTACAGCCGAAAAACAAGTGGTTGGTGTGAGATCGTTTCTGGAACTGCAACCACCGCAGCAGCCAGTCACTTCGTAGCAGCCTTTCAGTTCAGAATATGTGCCCGCTAAACCATACTAGCTTGCAATGCGTAAAGTTGACGTCAATGGGCACCTTACCTTTGACATCGCACAACTTGCCTTGCCAGTCACTGGTGCAATAACACAACTGTTCCTTGTTGTCATGCACCATCACACAGGTGCCACCATTCTGACAATTGTTCGAGCCACATGTGGCCTCTGAAAAGAGCTGCATCACAAACCAAAACAAGAAGTTTAACTGACTGTCACAAAGCGTTCCACCAAAGTCGCTGGTGCATGTACAAGTGTAGCCATTTGTTGCTTCGTTGCAAGTTCCACCATTCTGGCAAGGGCTACTGGCACACTCAAGGATATCTACACAGTTATGTTGCACGTTTGTACAACTAAGTCTGTAAGAAACCTGTATTGCAGTCAGATCCAGTCCATCCAGCAGTTGTACAAGTGCATTTAGCCGTGCCGCCAGTGTTGTCACATGTCCCATGTCCATTGCAAGGATCAGGGATACAAGGGTCATCTGTATTGCAATCGGACCCCATCCACCCTGAACTACAAGTACAGGTAGCGGTTCCTCCTGCATTGTCACAAGTTCCGTGTCCATTGCAGGGGTCAGGTAAGCAGGGATCATCAGTATTACAGTCAGACCCCATCCAACCTGAGCTACAGGTGCACGTCGCACTACCCCCAGTATTGTCACAGGTTCCATGCCCACTGCACGGGTCAGGGATGCAAGGGTCATCCGTGTTGCAATCAGAGCCCATCCAACCACTGTTACAGGTGCACTGAGCAGTGCCTGAGTTGTCTGCACAAGTGCCATGACCATTACAGGGGTCAGGGTTGCAGGGGTCAGTGCCACTGCAGTCACTGCCTGTGTAGCCAGAACTACAAGTGCATGTAGCAGTTCCCCCAGTATTGTCGCAAGTTCCATGACCATTGCATGGGTCAGGCAGACAAGGGTCATCAGTATTGCAGTCGGAGTCCATCCAGCCACTATCGCAGGTGCATTTTGCATGTCCACTATCATCAGTGCACAGTCCTTTACTGTTACAGGGGTCTGGATTGCAGACAGCCGGAGGAGTGTCACACACAGAGACAGTGGTACCAGAATAACCACCAGTGCAAGTGCACTGAGCAGTGCCAGAATTGTCAGCGCAGGTGCCAGCCACTCTGCCACTGTAGGTGCACGGATTTGGATCACAAGGATCAGCTGCTAATAGCAAAGGAACTAGCAGACTGAGAGCCAACCAAAATAAGTCTTGCATGTTGGCAGACTAAAGACCTGTGACAATAGACCGCATCGGAAAACAAAAAAGGGTTATCGGATTGTTGGACTAGTTGCTAGGCTTGGTTGCCAAAACAGTCAAACTGCCACAGCAATGGTTTACGCAAGTTTAAAAAAATTATATAAAAGTTTCAATTTTGGGTCTGAATACTGCTACTCCATCAGGCCAGAGAACGACTGTTAATTAAAAAGTAGCCACAATCTTTACATATTTTATCAATTTTACAAGCAACAACATCAAATCAAACAAAGTAGATACAATACTTTTTGAGCTGATTATGCCATAATCTTAAGCTTGAGTTATGCAGCACTTGATTGCTATACGAACGACAACCACAACTGGTACTAGACAGAAGAATAAGCATAGAAAAATACTATACAGAAGGAGCTAAACTAGTTTCTCGTGGATCATCTACACATTCAGGCGAATAAACTAATTTCACGAATAAAAAAGAGAGCATAGCTGGCTAAAGGACATGGTTACAACAGACTAACAATGCGCGGCGGAATGACCTATGTATACTGACCGGCAGACTAAAACAGGCATTGCGCGAGTGGACAGCCATTTAGAGTATATCATTGTACAATAGACAGTACAATACAAGTCCACAACGTTACAATAGTTGCCCTCAACTGAGCTAAACAGCCACGTAACACTACATAATACGTAAACATAAAACAAAACAGACATGAGATACCCGGAAACGCGACTGCAACGAATCAATCATACAATGGCCAGGGCTTAGCTTACAGCTAAAAAAAAGTTCCATTCTTTCCGCCTCTTTATAGTAGGAATGATTGGTTTAGAGCTGAGATACAGAAGCTCAAGATACATTAGTAAAGTGGCCGGTTAGGAGCAGAGAACAGGTCTGACGCTCCACTATAACGAACATAAACGGATGGTCGGCCTGGAAGGTAGGGTGCGGCTCCCCGATCTCTTCCCCTCCCGGCAGAGACGTACTGCCTGCCACTGCCTCCGTGCCCAGTTCGTCGATCTGAATCCAGTCGTTTAGGAGAACTGTCTGTCCACACTCTCAAACTTGCGTAACCAACACAACTATAGGGTCCGTTCAAAAAACAACCCTCGCATTTTTAACTTAATCACAATCGATTTGAACCTTATTCGAAATGAAAGACAAATACATTCTTGAAATTTTTATTAAGATTAATTTATCTGCTCAGTTGCCGAGACAATCAGACCAGAGACTGTAGCAATGATGAAGAGAGATTAAAAACAACCCGGAAGACTTTTTTTTACTTTAGCAACCAAACAACTCACAACCGATATGAATGACTGTTTTTGAAAGAGAAATAGGTTCTTGAAACATTGGTGAAATTTTTATTCGCCTTATTCTTGAGAGGTTTGCTCTCAAAGTAATAACAGATTATGGCAATGAACAAGAGCGTTTCAGATAATAATAAGACTGATTCGTTCTGCTGAGAATACATGTACTAGGAGTTTTGGGGGTTACCCATAGATGAAAAATGCAAACGCCCCTCACCCCCCTAAGAGACAGGTTAAAGGTACCCCGACACAAAAATACAAGTACTAGTAGTGGCCTCCAGTACTAACAAGCTGACTCATAAATCACAAATTTTTAGCCTAAAATTCGCTTGAAAAGCCTTTGGAAACCGAATTGGAGAAATCGGTGTTTTTGGGAGCTCTTTTTGTCATTTTTACTTGTTTTCACCGCTAAAACGCTATTTGGCAGCTTAAAATAGCGATTTTTAGCCTCCTTCCTAAAAAAACATGCTAAAAACGCATTTTGCAGGCGTTTTGGAGCTTTTTGAAATTTTGGACCCCCCCTCGACCCTCACCTGAGGAAAAGCCCCTACCCCTCCCCGGCTACGGTCGGCCCGGAGCTGTTATATGTATATATGCTGCTGATGACTAACGAAACTTACTGCAGAAGTAACCGAGCGCGCGTGTTAACAGTATAGCCTACTTAGTCCTCAGCAGTAGGAGGAATCGGTTCTGTTACGCAGCGCAACCGAATAATAAGGATCCCTTGTGTTGTGTTCATTGCCAAAATCACTATTTCGACTCTGAGAGAAATATCTCACTTAATAAAGGTTTCAGCAATCTTTCAAGAATATATTTCTCTTTTATTAAAAAGATCCAATTCAATTCGGTTGAGATTTGCGGTTGCTACTGTAAAAAAATCTGCCGGCGGGCTTGTTTTTACGGGTCCTGTATTTAGCGAGTAGGCCAACGAAAAGCTTAATAAACGTCTAAGGTTAGTGTTGGTATTTAGTGTTGGTTGGCAGTTGCAAAGCGAGCAATCAGACTCACCTCTATAAAGACGTTCTGCACAACTTTGGTGACTGAGTCAGATTTGTCGTTTGGTCCTTCTCCGATCCCTGAAAAGTCGGCCCGTCCAGGCTCGAACATATCGGTCACCCCGATCTGACGCAAAGGCGCCTCCAAGTTTAGCAGTTGCTCCAGTCGAAATTTGGGCAGATACATCTGAACAGAACCTTAGCTCAGAATCGATCACTAACTACTACGCATGCACATTATGCAAATAAAAGGTCGTCTATCAACAAGAGGCTAGAAAGGGGTAAAAGCATACATGTAACAGAGGGTCGGAGTGTATCACACCCGACTTAGGCCAGACCCCATGCCCCGAGACGATTTTAGAGCAACATTTTTGCAATTTTTAAGAATTTCAAACACTAAAATTGCTAATACCGCCTGTTAAACGGTACTTTTAAGCTGTACTTGAGCCCAAAATTGCGATTTTTGAACGTTTTTTGCACCCAACCCCATTCATTCCCCAGAATTTCGGCACAGACGCCCAACCGGCATACATGGGCCGGGGTGTGAGGTATACCCCACCCCACCCCCTCGGCCGGCCATACCCCCACCGAAGGGAGAAAATTTTCGCATATTTAAGGCAAAACAGGCGTTTTTTGGCCTTTTTTCGGGGACGCCCCCCCCCCCGAGGTCTCCATACCGCCTTCCGCATTTTCCGGCCCATGTATACCAACCGGCTTTTCGAAAAGAACAGGGAAATTAAATGCTGCTGTACTATGTACTTAGAAAAGCGTACACTATAAGAAATTCTACTAACTTTTATTTAATGATTAACGCAAAAACAGCTGCCTAGACCTAATCATCGATCAACCTTTTCGACTACATCTGGTCAATTCTTCAGGTCAACATCGATTTTTTTCTATCTTCACAGGTCCCAATTAGTATTGCGTACTGGGGAAAAAACCCAATACCTCGAAAACACCCCAATACCCAATACCGATTCGCACTCTAGTGGAAACGCCAAATTCGATTTCCAAAGGCTTTTTAAGCCAAACAGTTAGTGATTTCTGAGCCAGTTTGTTAGTACCTAAGCCGCTACTACCACTTGTACTTTGGATCGGTGCCCCCAAACTGTCTCGGATGTGAGGATGTCTAGCTGGGGGAGTAACCGAAAGCCCCTAGCACGTGCATGATAGGAGGTATGGTAAAGGGAAGAGAAAAGAAAGAGCAGAAGAACATACCGAAACCCATCCATGTCGAGCGGCATTCAGCAGTCGCAGTAACTTGCGCCCGTTGAGGTTGGACTGCATCTGGGCCAGGCCGAAGCGCTCTTTTGGCAGCAGAAAGAAGGTTGCGAAGTGAGGATGGTTGTAGTGAACGCCCAGTAACTGCAGCTCCTCCGTCTCCGTGTACAACTGACGCCCGGTCTTTCGCATCATCTCTACTGTCTAAACAAGGGCACCACTCTTAAAACGTATTCCGCACCGTATAGGGGCCGCTTCTGCATTTAACAGTCAGGCACTTAACGCCGTTTATGGCAACGACACCATATAAGGTGCCGGTACCATATATGGTACCGGTACCGTAGGTAGTGGTACCATATGGTACCCCCACCTTCGGGGCCTGTGGTGGTACCATACATATATGGTACCCCCACCTTCGCGTTGTTACCGGTACCGGTACCATATATGGTACCACTCTGTTCAGATTTCGTACCATATAATGGTAGTGGTACCATATATAGTACCGTCACCATATATGGTACCGTCACCCATGGCCAGGGGTAGGGGTACCATATATGGTACCACCACAGTCGCCGAACGTGGGGGCACCATATGGTACCGGTACCATATATGGTACCACTATCCTCGGTACCGGTACCATATATGGTACCTGCACCTTATATGGTGTCGGTGCCATAAACGGCGTTAAGTGCCTGACTGTTCAATTTTCTCAATCCACCGGATTCGCTGTTTTACGGAGTAAAACAATGCAACCGCTGCATCAGTCTGTCTCTGCGTAGAGAGAGGAGCCTAGTACAGTACCCCCGTAGCAACTAAAAGATCAGACACTTAACGCCGTTTATGGCATACATTTGCCGGAAAAATCCGGAGGGGGGTATGGTATGGAGACCTCGGGGATGGGGGTCCCGAAAAAAAGACCAAAAAACGCCTATTTGCCTTAAATAAGCGAAAATTTTCTCCCTCCGGGAGGGGGTATGGCCGACCGAGGCTATACTGGCCGGCGAGGGGGCGGGGTATACCCCTCACCCCCCGACCCATGTATGGTTTATGGTACCGACACCATGATACCACTACCTAGACTAGTGACACCATATATGGTGCCGGTACCGGTACCTTCGCATTGGTATCGGTACCGGTAAAACTCTGTTCAGATTTCGTACCATATTGGTACCACCACAGTCGCCGAACGTGCGGGGTACCATGTATGGTACCACTACCCTAGGTACCGGTAAATTCCGCATACCGGTAACAATCGCAAAAATTTGCTGAAAAAATTACTTGCCCGAAAAATCGGAGGGGGGGGCGGAAAAATCATCTCGGGGCAGTCTGTCTTGCCTAGATTGGGTGGAACCGACCCAGACCCCACACTTACGTACATGTATCGGAACCCTAGTTTTATGTACCGTTATCATACATTTTGATCGGAGTGCCCAGAGGGACTGGGGGACGAAAATATAAATCTACCAAACGTTACTAGCGGTACGGTACTATTAGGCGACGCCGATTAGGCGATGGTACTATTAGGCGACAAAAAACATTAATAGATAATAGTACCAATTAGGCGGCCCTTTCGAATCGGTCAAGGGTCATGTTCAGCTGTAAGCCTACTGTAAATGCGCTATTTTAACTATTGCATGGCTAAGTGGCACTAAAATGATGTCCCGTTTATCTTATAACTCGTTAACTTATAGCTAAATCACCTGCCCTGACTGTTTCTAACTCAGATTTTGGCATTTGCCCCTATTCCCCAGCTTGCGCCGAGCACGCAATTGGCCGACCTATATTTCCGGTTGCTACGTTCATTAACGCACTTTAGATACAGACGATCGCTCCAATAACTTTGTCGAAGCAGCTCACAGAGTTTCGCAGCGAGAATTTGATGCGGCCCGTCCATCCATCTGGCGCTTGATAAATGTTCTGCGCCATGCATACATGGGCAGGAAAATGGGTTGGGGTAGTCAAAATCCGAAAATTTGGGGCAGGCAACTACGCACTAAACCCGAAATTGTCCCAAATTTTCATAGAAATTTTCGATTTCTTTATAAAATTGTCTTGGTTTTGTTAGGCAGTTTTTGACAAAAACTCCATTATAACAAGAAAGTTTTGAATTTTAAGTTAAATTTTTGAATTTTCCGCCAAAATATTTGCAGGAAATTTGAATTTCACGCCGAAAATTAGAGTAATTCGCCAGGCAACTACGCATGGACACCTGGCTGTGCCCCTCTGAGCTGCGTACCATGCACATCACATGTATGACCATTATTATAGTACTGTAACCATAGATCGCGTTAGTTAACATGCATTTTGCGAGAAAGTCAACTTAGCTATAAGGGAAGGTCGTTAAGCAACTTTTTTTCGCGGATCCGGCTGGTATCCAAATATGTTAAAATAGATGTCAAACGAACACCAACGGTGAATGTTCGAACATTGGGGACCCCCCAGAACCTGAGCTACACCCCCTCAAAGTTGGGTCGGTAGCCCCTTTTCGGCCCTTTTCTCGACATTTTCTCAAACGATCACCATTCACTCGTTTCTCAAGATTCAGAATAGGCGAGCACATGGTTGGATAGCCCTGACAGTTGCCTTTCAGACGCTGGACACAGCGCTTCCGGAGCGCACCCGGTTAGCGAGATATTCTCCGAAAACTACGAAATTTAGCGAAATTCCGACTCGATTTTTTTCCGAAAAATCGCTGTAACTTCTGCCATACATGCGGGGTCAAGCTGATTTTTGCTAAAAAGATAAAACGCAAAACGCAAAACAAAATAAACCTATTTCGGGGGCAAATTTTTGGGGGTGGGGGGGGTGTTTTGCAATTTGAAGCCAGTCAAAAAATTTTTTTTTGCTCAGAATTAAAAACAAACACACTATTCTGTGCAGTTGTATTCGCTGATTACGAATATGAACTCAGTTTGGCTGGATTCCTTTTGGTTCGGGAGAAATTTGCATCCAAATCTTCGAGTGGCTGTATTTCTAAAGTGGCACTGCTCATTAGCATGAGCAACAACCATGCTAGAAAGCAGTTTTTCTTATGTAGTTTTTTATGCTGATTCTGAAAATAACCATATTTTTTATCTACGTTGCGCAGTTCTGAAGATATGGGCATTTTGAGAATTTGCGAACAAAACAGTTGCACTTAGTATGCAATGGTTGTTTGAAATGGTACTCAATTCTGTCATATGCAAGATACGGAGCCATGGAATTAGCATCACCTAATGCAGTTTTTGCCGCTGATTATGAAAATTACCTCTATTTTTCAATCGGACGGCTTCTGAGTGAGTTACTTAGGCCTGGTGCCCTGTCATCCACATTGTAAGAAATTTATCAAACAGGTGCGAGAAATAGTACCTATTATATGCAGTTTTCTTCGCTGATTCAGAACATGACCTTATTTGTGCGCTACAATGACCCTGTCACGAGTTGTAGACCTCTGAAGTTACATCAATATCCATGCTTTCAGGAATGGTAATCTGGAAATAGATAGTCTGTGCTTTGGCACTTTTGAAGTGAATTATCTATCAAGAAATAGTGTATCCGACCTATTTTGAACCGCTGATTTATAAAATGACCTTACTTCTGCTCTACAAGCTTTTGATTTTAAGATTCTGTCATATTCTTGTGAAAGAAGTGTCGAAAGTTGTATCTTAAAATCAATAGCTTGTAGGGCAGAAGTAAGGTCATTTTTTAAATCAGCGGTTCAAAATAGGTCGGATACACTATTTTCTGATCGATAATTCGCTTCACAAGTGCCAAAGCACAGACTATCCATTTCCAGATTACCGCTCCTGAAAGCATGGATATTGATGTAAATTTAGAGGTCTATAACTCGTGACAGGGTCATTGTAGCGCAAAAATAAGGTCATATTCTGAATCAGCGAAGAACACTGCATATAATAGGTACTATTTCTCGCACCTGTTTGATAAATTTCTTACAATGTGGATGACAGGGCACCAGGCCTAAGTAACTCACTCAGACGCAGTCCGATTGAAAAATAGATCTAATTTTCAGAATCAGCGGCAAAAACTGCATTAGGTGATGCAAATTCCATGGCTCCGTATCTTGCATATAACAGAATTGAGTAACATTTCAAACCACCATTGCATACTAAGTGCAACTGTTTTGTTCGCAAATTCTCAAAATGCCCATATCTTCAGAACTGCGCAACGTAGATAAAAAATATGGTTATTTTCAGAATCAGCATAAAAAACTACATAAGAAAAACTGCTTTCTAGCATGGTTCTTGCTCACGCTAATGAGCAGTGCCACTTTAGAAATACAGCCATTCGAAGATTTGGATGCAAATTTCTCCCGAACCAAAAGGAATCCAGCCAAACTGAGTTCATATTCATAATCAGCGAATACAACTGCACCAGAACAGTGTGTTTGTTTTTAATTCTGAGCAAAAAAAATTTTTTTGACTGGCTTCAAATTGCAAAACACCCCCCCCCCACCCCCAAAAATTTGCCCCCGAAATAGGTTTATTTTGTTTGGCGTTTTGCGTTTTATCTTTTTAGCAAAAATCAGCTTGACCCCGCATGTATGGCAGAAGTTACAGCGATTTTTCGGAAAAAAATCGAGTCGGAATTTCGCTAAATTTCGTACTTTTCGGAGAATATCTCGCTAACCGGGTGCGCTCCGGAAGCGCTGTGTCCAGCGTCTGAAAGGCAACTGTCAGGGCTATCCAACCGTGTGCACGCCTATTCTGAATCTTGAGAAACAAGTGAATGGTGATCGTTTGAGAAAATGTCGAGAAAAGGGCTGAAAAGGGGCTACCGACCCAACTTTGAGGGGGTGTAGCTCAGGTTCTGGGGGGTCCCCGATGTTCGAACATTCACCGTTGGTGTTCGTTTGACATCTATTTTAACATATTTGGATACCAGCCGGATCCGCGAAAAAAAGTTGCTTAACTTTTCTAAGTTGACTTTCTCGCAAAATGCATGTTAAGTGCCTGACGTTGTTGTTGTTGTAACTTTGTCCTTTCGAACTAGGGGTAGCCAACTATAGAGTATAACAAGCTATACAAAGCTATAGAGCAAAAAGAGACAAAAAGTGCTTTAACAACAACCCTCCCTGTGCTGTCGGTGTCGGTGTGTACAACACTGTATCTATTACAGTTAGGCACTTAACGCTGTTTACGGTACTAACACCATATATGGTGCCGGTACCTAGGGAAGTGGCACCATATATGAAGCGTTCAGACGAAGAAATGCCTCAGTCCATAAATAGATGAAACGAGAAAAACGCGTTCAAAGTTTTCGGCCAGCCTGAAATAAATTGTGCAAACTGCTATGGCCTAAAGTGTATTATGCCAAAAGAGGCCCATACCAGTGCTACTCTGCACCTGAGTTTGGGCCACCACATCTTTCCTGATTTGCATATTTTTAAAAATTTGTGATAGTGGACTTAAGCTGTTTTAAGGTCTAAACCATAAAACAGCCTAAGTCCATATTCACAAATTTAAAAAAGATCAGTAAGAGTAAGAAAGCAGTATAACTACTAGGCTTGATTGCCTTCCAGAACTCCTGGTAGTGGACTAGCAGTCTTGCCATCAATTTGCAGCTTAAAAATTGAGCTACAATTATCTGAAATGTTAAATTATCGTTGATAGATTCCATAATAAGGAGCCAAAAGGTGGCGCAAGGCAGGTCCATTTTAGTCTTCAAAAGCGGCATTCGATCAAAGTTTCTTGAACTAGTCTATCAGTACTCTAAGGATTTTTAAGAGCCAGTCTCTGAACCGATCGAGTTTCAGTATTCAGACCCAAAAATGAAACTTTGGCGTGGAGGGCTCAAAGTTGGAGGACTAATACGTCTTGATAGGTTATTAAACCACCGCAAAGAATTTCCAGATTCGACGCTCCACGCTCGAGATATGGCCTTCTAAAAATCGGCCCGCTTAACTATGGGACCAAAATTTCGAAATCGAATTTCTGACTTGCTGATCGGAATTCAGACCCAACAAACGGGGTTTTTGCGTAACTTTTTGAGTAGTTTAAGAATCTTTTACTAAATTTCATTTTTGGAAAAAAAATTTTTTTTCGCTCCCATATCGGGGGGCATAACTCGTCTGGAACCCCCCTAGACCGTTCTTTTTATTTCAGATTATTGTAGCGCTATATCTTAGCTACACGCCGGTGTAAAACATTACCGGCTACCGGACGGCAAACACTGAAGTATTTGCGTTTAAAAATTAAAAATGCCACATTTTGCATGTTTTTCACTGTGCCCAAAAATTTTCAACTCCATGTTCCAGCTTACCAATTGGAGTTGAATGCTAAAAATTGATGTCTAAGCTGTACTTTTTGAGTAGTTTAAGAATCTTTTACTGAATTTCATTTTTGGAAAAATAATTTTTTTTCGCCCCCCCCCCTATCGGGGGGCATAACTCGTCTGGAACCCAATAGACCGTTCTTTTCATTTCAGATTATTGTAGCGCTATATCTTAGCTACACGCCGGTGTAAAACATTACCGGCTACCGGACGGCAAACACTGAAATATTTGCGTTCAAAAATTAAAAATGCCACATTTTGCATGTTTCACTGGGGTACATAAATTTCCAACTCAAAGTTCTAGCTTACTAATTGGACTTGAATGCTAAAAATTGATGTCTAAGCTGTACTTTTAGAGTAGTTTAAGAAACTTTCATTGAATTTCATTTTTGGAAAAAAATTTTTTTCGTCACCCTATCGGGGGGCATAATTCGTCTGGAACCCCCCTAGACCGTTCTTTTTATTTCAGATTATTGTAGCGCTATATCTTCGCTACACGCCGGTGTAAAACAATATGGGCTGCCGGACGGCAAACACTGAAATATTTGCGTTCAAAGATTAAAAATGCCACATTTTGCATGCATTTTTGGGCACAGTGAAACATGCAAAATGTGGCATTTTTAATTTTTGAACGCAAATATTTCAGTGTTTGCCGTCCGGCAGCCCGTAATGTTTTACACCGGCGTGTAGCTAAGATATAGCGCTACAATAATCTGAAATAAAAAGAACGGTCTATGGGGGTTCCAGACGAGTTATGCCCCCCGATAGGGGGGGGGGGCGAAAAAAAATTTTTTTCCAAAAATGAAATTCAATGAAAGATTCTTAAACTACTCAAAAAGTACAGCTTAGACATCAATTTTTAGCATTCAAGTCCAATTAGTAAGCTAGAACTTTGAGTTGGAAATTTATGTACCCCAGTGAAACATGCAAAATGTGGCATTTTTAATTTTTAAACGCAAATATTTCAGTGTTTGCCGCCCGGTAGCCGGTAATGTTTTACACCGGCGTGTAGCTAAGATATAGCGCTACAATAATCTGAAATAAAAAAAACGGTCTAGGAGGGGTTCCAGACGAGTTATGCCCCCCGATAGGAGGGCGAAAAAAAATTATTTTTCCAAAAATGAAATTTAGTAAAAGATTCCTAAACTACTCAAAAAGTTACGCAAAAACCCCGTTTGTTAGGTCTGAATTCCGATCAGCAAGTCAGAAATTCGATATCGAAATTTTGGTCCCATAGTTAAGCGGGCCGATTTTTAGAAGGCCATATCTCGAGCGTGGAGCGTCGAATCTGGAAATTCTTTGCAGGTCATTGATAACTTGTCAATATGTTTTAGTGTTCCAACTTTCAGCCCTCTACGCCCAACTTTCAATTTTGGGTCTGAATAGGGCAAAGGGCCAAGACTCGATCGGTTCAGAGACTGACTCTTAAGTCTAAATAATGATTATTGAATGAGAAATTTGATTTCAAAATTTTATCAACCTTAGTAAATGATGGAACATTTGTGATTTTCAGCCGTTAGCTAATTTGCTCCAGAACCTGTAGGCGTACGCTGGCGTTCTTGCCACTATTTTGTAGCTGAAGGATAGAGCAACAATAATCTTAAATATAGCGCATAGATTTTAGGGGTTACAGATAAGCTATTGGGGTCGAAAGGGGGTCAAAAAATTTTTTTCTTCAAAAACACAATTCGACCGATGCTTCTTAAAGTAATCAAAAAGTACTCTTAAACCCCCGAGTTTTAAGTCTAAATTCTGATTACTAAGCCAGAACATCAAATTCGAAATTTTGATCCAATAGTTAAGCAGCCCGATTACTGTATCTTCGAATTGAAGCATCAAATCTGGGATTCCTTTTCACGGGGTTGAGAACTCGGCTATACTACGTAATAATGTATCAACTTTCAGCTGTCCGGGTCGTTTTTTTTAATTTTGAGTGTGAATATTGAGGCTCTTGACTTGGACTTAGGCTTTTCTTCAACTGAATTTCGAGCACTGCTAAAAAAATCCGTTGGTGTAACTTATGACATAGAATGTTTTCAGATGAAATAATTTGTATTGAACATGTCCATAGTTAGGGGATTGTGCTGCCGAGTAGAACTCAATTTTTTCAAAAAGTGGACTGAGGCATTTCTTCGTCTGAACGCTTCATATGGTCCCCTACCCATGGCCATGGGTGCCGGCAATATGGTAATATTATATAGTGTCGGTGCCATAAACGGCGTTAAGTGCCTGACTGTATTATACAACAATAATGGACCACTTACGGTCGGTGGCGAGTCGGGCATGGAAAAGAACGGTCTGTTGATGGTTTGGGAGGCATGGAATGGCTGCTGCCAACTGGCTTTGAAGTAGAGAGAACTCAAGAGAATGAGTCGTGGATCGGGCGGCAGGTCCCCGGGAGTCAGAATTTCTCTGATGCGTCCCTGTGTCACAGAAGACACCCACGCATTAGCGTCTGAGCAAGAATTATGGAGTTGATTCGTAAAATCGGCCTACAAAGACGAGATGCATTAAAAAGGACAAAAGAAGAAGAAAATCGATGGCTCCTAAATTAAGATTGTCGGCTTTCAAATCACTCTCTCATATAATTAGCATCATACATCATGCATGTAACAGGTAGGGCCCGACCGGATATCCGGATCCGGATCCGGATCCGGCCGGATATGGCCATATCCGGATCCGGTACCGGATCCGGATATTACCTCCCCGGATATGCCGGATATCAGTCACAGATGAGAAAACGTGATTTTTTACGTATTTGAACATAAAATTAGATTAGTTCCAGTCATTTTACGTAGGATATTTTTCGCTATTTAACTGCAGAAAATGCTAAAAACCCACTCTCAAAATATCACCAGAGTGCGGAATCGCTTTGCACATACATTGTACAGTCCCGCTCTCAAACAGCTCGACCAACTGCTAGAATTGGACGAAAATTGGGCCAACAACCAGGCATTCTTTGCAGGCGATTGTTGGCCCTGTTTATGGGGTGCCGGCTGGGCGTTAATTGCTGTTGGTGTGTAGGCCGATCTGACCGTTGGCCGCTACTTGGTCTTATTGGTCCCTACTCTTTTAGGCTCTGTCACCAATGTGGTTCGCGTTGAGGGCACGCAATTGATTGCATTGCATTCTAAGCACTGACCGGCGGCCGGTTTACCTAATAAAATTGCGCGCACTGCTTTCTAAGCACTGACCGGCGGCCCTTTGCCTAAAAAATTGCGCGCACTGCTTTCTAAGCACTGACCGGCGGCCGGTTTACCTAATAAAATTGCGTGCACTGCTTTCAAACCACTGACCGGCGGCCGTTTGCCTAAAAAATTGCGCGCACTGCTTTCTAAGCACTGACCGGCGGCCGGTTTACCTAATAAAATTGCGCGCACTGCTTTCAAACCACTGACCGGCGGCCGTTTGCCTAAAAAATTGCGCGCACTGCTTTCAAACCACTGACCGGCGGCCGTTTGCCTAAAAAATTGCGCGCACTGCTTTCTAACCACTGACCGGCGGCCGGTTTACCTAATAAAATTGCGCGCACTGCTTTCTAATCACTTACCGGCGGCCGGTTTACCTAAAAAATTGCGCGCACTGCTTTCTAAGCACTGACCGGCGGGCGGTTATTTGCGAAAGGCGAAGGAATTTTTGCGCTCGAAGTGGCTGGCAGCCGACTACCAAAGACGAACTGATCGCTGGTACTGAACATTTTTGGAAGGAAAAAAGCCCTACTATGTCATAAAACGTGCTTAAATTTGTGTGAAAGTTTTGCTAAATTGTAACAGCCGCGCGCAATGCCCCAACGGCCGGTGGTCTGTTGGCGGCGGTGTTGTCGTTTTGTTGTTGGTGTTGGTCATTTGTGGGTCTGTTGGTGACCCAGCGCGCCTGTTGGCTTTGTTGGCGATATTTGCCAATATTGGCCAATATTGGCTGTTGGTCGAGCTGTTTGAGAGCGGGACTGTACATCACTGGTGGTTTATCTTTGCCACTTAGAGTAAGGCTTCTCGTAAACCCTTTTTACCTGTACAATATGTCCCTATTTGTCTTCCCCTTACTTATTGGCTTGCTCAGGATTTTGCAAAAGGAATTTTATTTTATAAAATTTTGTGTTAAAGTTTGGTGCACTAGGCTTGACTCCCGAGAAATTTAAAAAAAAGTGAAATTTGGTAATTTCAATAGTGAAAGCCGGTCACCGAAAAAATGATCACATTTCTTTTTCCTGCCATTTCCGCAAATTTTGACGAAATAGGCAGAAATTTGAACCATAGGTGCCAAAATTCGGGGAATTTTATATGTTAAAGTGTGGTGCACTAGGCTTGATTCATTCCCGAGAAATTTCAAAAAAGTGAAATTTGGTAATTGCAATAGTGAAAGCCAGTCAGCGAAAAATGGAAACATTTCCTTTTCCTGTATCTTTCCTAATTTTTGTCGGAATTGGATGAAATTTGGAGTGGAAACGCAGAAGTTCAGGGTAATTCGTGTGTAAAAAATTGACGCATGAACTCCAACGCTATCGTTAGAGTTTAGGCGATAATGTAATATAACGTTTTTTCGGTGACCGGCTTTCGCTATTGAAATTACCAACTTTCACTTTTTTTGAAATTTCTCGAGAATTAGTCAAGCCTAGTGCACCAAACTCTAACACATAAAATTCCCCGAATTTTGGCACCTATAGTCCAAATTTCGGCCTATTTGGTGAAAATTTGCGGAAATGGCAGTAAAAAGAAATGTGATCATTTTTGAGACACCTTATGTGGTTTATTGTATTGTAAAAAATTTTTAAGTTGATCAATGATATCCGGTAGAAATTTGTATCCGGTCGGGCCCTAGTAACAGGAGGAGTCTGTGACGTAAATATGTCTTACTTTTCTGCACTCCCCCATTTTTTACGTGAAGCAATCTTCGGACCATTTTTTTGAATTAAACATTTTTGAATGAATAGTTTACACCAAAGTTGATCTGTTACAGTCAGGCACTTAATCCCGTTTATGGTACCGACACCATATAAGGTGCCGGTACCATGGTACCACTACCTTCGCGTTGTTACCGGCACCAGTACCATATATGGTACCGGCACCCATGATGGCCATGGGTAGGGGTACCATACGGTGCCGGTACCATATATGGTACCACCACAGTCACCGTACGTGGGGGTACCATATACGGTACCGGCACCTTATATGGTGTCGGTACCATAAACGGCGTTAAGTGCCTGACTGTGTTATCTGTGCGTTAGTTAGGTAAGGAAAAATGGTATTGGTTTAGTACACTTAAATGCAAGCTTAGCTTACGGTATGAAACTGTGAATCATAATTGGTCATGAGAGCAGAGGAAAAGCCGGAGGAAAGAGAAGTTGCTTTTTGTCCATAGATGCGGTTTGCCAAGTGCACTTGAGCTCGGTGGTCAGAAGCTTCCCGCAGCACTGACAACACCTGGCACAGGCACTCCTGACACTGCTCCTGGTCCATGTCTGAAACAACCGCAAACGCTAAACTGAATCTGCCTATTGCTCTAGAAACAGCTTTAACAGTCAGGCACTTAACGCCGTTTATGGTACCGACACCGATGTCGGTACCATATGGTACGAAGTCTGAACAGAGTGGTACCATATACAGCCAGGCGCTTAACGCCGTTTATGGTACCGACACCATATAAGGTGCCGGTACCATATGGTACCGGCACCGAGGGTAGTGGTACCATATATGGTACCGTCACCATATATGGTGCCGCCACGTTCGGCGACTGTGGTGGTACCATATGGTACCGGCACCATCTATGGTACCCCTACCTATGGCCATGGGTGCCGGTACCATATATGGTACCACTACCATACGAAATCTGAACAGAGTGGTACCATGGTACCGGTAACAACGCGAAGGTGGGGGTACCATATATATGGTACCACTACCCAGACATCGGCTAGCATTTCGGCTGATGGGGGGTAGAATTTTCAATTCATGAGGTGGGCTGACGGGTGTAGGAGTCCCTGATGGGGGGCTGAGGGGGTGGTAAGCCAAAAAGTCCGATTTTTGGCGAAAATCAGGGTTTTTTGGCTTATTTTTCATTAAAATAAATTAAAATTAGCTATTCTGAGCTCATTTACGCCTATTCCAGGCATATTTTTATCATAATTTTCTATACAAAATTCTTCCCAAAAATTCCTGATGGGGGCTAGCGACCGGCTGATGGGGGTAGATCAGAGCCTGATGGGTGGCCAACCCCCCTCAGGCCCCCCCCTTTGCCCATGTCTGCCACTACCTAAGGTACCGGTACCATGTGGTACCGGCAACTTATATGGTGTCGGTACCATAAACGGCGTTAACATGCATTTTGCGAGAAAGTCAAGCAACTTTTTTTCCGGATCCGGCTGGTGTCGAAATATGTTAAAATAGATACCAAACGAACACCAACGGTGCATGTTCGAACATCGGGGACCCCCTAGAACCTGAGCTGTACCCCCTCAAAGTTGGGTCACCAGCCACTTTTTGACCAATTTTTTTGTGTCTGACAGTCTCAACTCAAACGATCACCATTCTCTCATTTCTCTAGATACAGAATTGGTCTGTAGAGATGTTCCATGGAAAATTTCCAATGGAAAAAAAGGAAATTTTCCGGAAAATTTCCGGAAATTTTCCTAGGGGGTCGGAAAAAAATGGAAAAAAAGGAAAAATATTCATTACTGCTTTTTAATGAACCTGACGCGTTTAGCGCTCTGAATGCGATCAAAGAAACGTGAATCAGGTCTATTTCTAGTTGCATTTCCGTATTAGGTTCAGTTTGTTCGGCAAGCTCTCACTTTTGTTCCTGATTGGCCTACATAAAGCACAACGTGCCTTTGCTTAAGCGAGCGAGAAGTGGTGCTTCTAGAATGAAACAAGCCCCTAGGCCGAGAGAAGAAGATAGTGAAAAATGTGCCGATACTGTTGAGAACACCGATTCTGACGTTGACATTTCCCTTGATGACAGTTTAGAATCTGCTTCCGATCTCGATACATAGGCTGTTGTTGCGTTGTTAGCTTCTGATACATTACATGTTTGCAGTCATTTGTCGGTTGAACTCTCTTGTCTGGTCTGAATTAAACTCTAATATTATAATGCATAGAAAAAACAAAAAAGCTGTCTAGAATTATCTAGGACCTGCAAGGAGCCTATTTCTGGCGTTTTCTCAAATTTTAAAAATTGGAAAAATATTATGGAAAATTTCCGGTAAATTTCCGGAAATTTTCCGGAAAATTTCCGGCGGACATTTTTTTCCGGAAAAGGAACATCTCTATTGGTCTGCACATGGTTCGATAGCTCTAAGGGTGGCCTTTCTAGCGCTCTACCCCCAGGCTTCCGGAACGTACCCGGTTAGCGAGATATTCTCGAAAAACTAAGAAATTTCCGAAAAACACTGCCTGATTTTTTTCCGAAAAATCGTTATAACTTCTGCCAGATATGCGTCGTCCGTTAGATATTTTAGATAATGATACAACACTAAAGGCCAAACAAAATTAACATATTTCGGATCCAAATTGTGGTTGGTGGGGGAGGTGTTTTGCGATTTGAAGACTGTCGAAAAAAAATTTTTTGCTTAGAATCAAAAACAAACCAGTCAGTCTGATGCAGGTTGACCCGCTGATTCCGCATATGCACTCGGATCGGCTGGATTCCTTCTGGTTCCGGAGATATACGCGTCCAAACATGAACTACACTACTTCTACTGACTGTGATTACACGACAGTGGAAGCAGCTAGCTCACCAAACAGTAACTTAACAGATGCAGTTTCGCGAGCTGATTCCAAAAATGAGCTCGCTTTTGCTCTCCGACTGCCGGTTAGCGAGTTATGACGTTTCAAATATTTGTGGCCAATTTGACCTCACAGGATACAATGGTACAGGTAACGGCCAACAGACTACGTCACTCTTTACTATTACCATACGCTGACGTGCTGCTAGCTAGATGCAGTTTTGCGAGCTGATTCCAAAAATGAGCTCGCTTTTGCTCTCCGACTGCCGGTTAGCGAGTTATGACGTTTCAAATATTTGTGGCCAATTTGACCTCACAGGATACAATTGCACAGGTAACGGCTGACGGACTATGTCACTATTTACTTTTACCATGCACTGATATGCTACTAACTAGATGTAGGATACAACTGCTAAAAAGTGAAAGGTTAAAGATACAGCTCTGACAGCTCCGGCCATTTCTGGTTGCCGGCAGCCTAACTCATTTTACTAACAACCCTAAGCTATTGCCCAATTGTTTACCGAAGAGACTTACAATGTATGCGAGCTGAACAAGTGATGTCTGGCGTCTGGCAGCTGTTTTGTTAAGTATTTCAATCAGTTTCTTTGCGGGGATTGATTTAGTTTCTTTGCAGGCGGTGTTTAACAAGATTTTCCGAGACTTCTCTACTTCTAGTTTCTGCGTCTGGACGCCAGGTGTCGTATGCACCGGTTTCAGCGCTGGGGCGCTAGATTGACAATTTTAAAAAATCGCACAACATTAACGCCGTTTTTGTCCATCAGAATTGGTAGTGCTGCTCTCAACGTGAGTTCATCTTTTTTTTTTTTTTTTTTTGAATTTCTCGCCCTGGCCAGCAGCGATTAGCTGTTGATATCAGGCCAACAGACGCACCTTTTTGTATGGCAGAGTGGGACGTTACCTACGAAAAGATGTTTCTCACATCTTGATAAGGGAAAGAAGTTAGTAGAGGGTGGGGTAGGAATAGGAAGGAGCTGTAAAGTGGCTTGGAACGAGAGCTTGTCCATCTGGTAGTCCCTGACGTCTCAACCAACTGGAGCAAGCGGGGTAGCATCGGTGGTGAAACCAACTTCATTACTGGAACCAGACAACAATTGGAGCATCGGAGAGTGAGAATCGGGGCTGAAAAGCGTTATAGAGAGCGATCGAAGCTGTGGTTGTGGTGATCAGGCCGGCGAATGGCAGAGAGAAAAGCCACATCAGTGATCTAGTCGCTGAGTCGATAGCGCAGCTTGGCAGCCCAGCATCAAATGTTGTAACACTTCTAGCTGAGAATATGCAGAAAAGAAGCATCGGAGCTGTAAGAGAAAATTAGGTGGGGGTAAAGGCCCACACACTCAGGAAGTGATAAAGCAAGTGTGGCTTCAAGATCTTCAGCACTCTAAACCATACATCAATAATGCGAATGTTGAAAGGGGCTTGAGCGACCCTTGCGAGGTTGCTGGGACAGTTTATGCAGAAGGTGACTGCACACCACATACCCCGGAAGGTAAGTCCCCAGTGGCTTTGATCAGATCCTGAGCTATGAGCAAGATAATAATAGAGTGAAGATTTTGGAAGAAAGAGTGAGTATGAATGGTTTAGTCGAAAGTGTGAGTGGGCGTTAGCAGTAAAGTAGCTTTGGCATGCAGGGCAGACCAAGCCTACCTTACTCCCCCCTCCGCGGCGGGGACGCCCCCACTCGTGGGAGGGTGAGTTCATCTTAACCACTTCGAAAAGACCGAAAAACCCGAATTTGGATCGTTTTACAGAAACCAGGTTTCGTTTTGCGGAAACCAGGTTTCCTTTTGCGGAAACCAGGTTCCCTTTTGCGGAAACTAGGTTTCCTTTTCCGGAAACCAGGTTTCGTTTTTTAGCCAAACCCAAAAAACGGGTTCGCATACCCGAAACTATGGTTCGTTTTTTTACCCGAATTATTTCGTGAAAATCCGTAGCCAAAACCATGCTCAACCCGAAACACGAATGTGATCAGGTTAGATCTCCTGTGAACTCAACCCGAATCCAAATTGGTAGTACCCAAAACTTCGTAAAGAAAACCTGAATACAGTTTGTGTACACGAAACTGGTCAAGAAGATCCCAAAACAGCTTTTGCGAACCAGATAAATGCCGTTCAACCAAACCAATGAACAGCAACTTAGATTTGCTGTTTATACTGACAACTAATACAGAATGGTAGCCAGACGTACACTCAGATTTTTTAGGAAGAAGAATACGAAACAGGTGATGGGTTTTTTCAGTAGAGAAACGCAGCGACGACGAGCCCAGACCATCCCGGAAAGAGCAGAACCTATGGAGCAGCCAGTCGGCATAGAGGCTCCTGTTGATGCGACCTACATAGATGTGGAGGCGGAGCTAATTGAAAACGATTACGGGATTCAGATTCAGGACACGGTGCAGCAGAATGTGAATGAAAACGTGGAATTCATAGATTGAGTATGCCGAAATCTTTGCCATGCTTTTGTACAGTGGCGTATCCAGGGGGTGTAGGTGGGTACACCCCCCTTTCCGGTGTAGTTAGGAAGAGAAAGTCTGTCAAAAATATGAGAAACTAATGAATTATGTACTAAAAGTGTCTACATTGTGCTCAGAATGCCTTTAAATGCGTTTTTGAACGCTAAATTTTCAAAATGTTCTCGCCCTGGTCGGGCAGAAGCTCAACCCAGCCACTTTAAACTACTAAAACTTGTAATTTCTATTCATTTTAAGCTCAGAATGCCTTTTACACGCGTTTTTGAAGGTAAATTTTGCTAAAATTTCTTACCCTGGCACCTTTAAAATTTTACACCCCCTTTCCGAAATCCATGATACGCCACTGCTTTTGTAGTTGATTCAATCTGGTGTTGCTATGCAATTCAAGCTGAAAATTGTTTCGTTTAACGACATGCACTTAGACTCGAGATAACTATTTGACCATAGAAATATTTATTGCTTTGCTTCAGTTCGCAGCAGCACTAGGAGTAAAATAGTTGCAAACTTGAAGGATATTTGTCAGTAAAAGACATTGTTGTTGTTCAGTATAGCACGAATTAGACAGGCAGGTAATAGAAAACGTTGTCCTTAAAAAAATGTCCACGAAATACGCAAAAAGCAAGCACTTTTTCATGAGTTCATGTTAAAGCAAGTCTCCCTATTCGTCACTCACACAGCAAAACCTACCCCACAAATATTTGAAACGTCATAACTCGCTAACCGGCAGTCGGAGAGCAAAAGCGAGCTCATTTTTGGAATCAGCTTGCAAAACTGCATCTGTTGAGTTACTGTTTAGTGAGCTAGCTGCTTCCACTGTCGTGTAATCACAGTCAGTAGAAGTAGTGCAGTTCATGTTTGGACGCGTTTATCTCCGGAACCAGAAGGAATCCAGCCGATCCGAGTGCATATGCGGAATCAGCGGGTCAACCTGCATCAGACAGACTGGTTTGTTTTTGATTCTAAGCAAAAAAAATTTTTTCGACAGTCTTCAAATCGCAAAACACACCCCCCCCCAACCACAATTTGGATCCGAAATATGTTAATTTTGTTTGGCCTTTAGTGTTGTATCATTATCTAAAATATCTAACGGACGACGCATATCTGGCAGAAGTTATAACGATTTTTCGGAAAAAAATTAGGCAGTGTTTTTCGGAAATTTTTTAGTTTTTCGAGAATATCTCGCTAACCGGGTACGTTCCGGAAGCCTGGGGGTAGCGCGCTAGAAAGGTCACCCTTAGAGCTATCGAACCATGTGCAGACCAATTCTGTATCTAGAGAAATGAGAGAATGGTGATCGTTTGAGTTGAGACTGTCAGACACAAAAAAATTGGTCAAAAAGTGGCTGGTGACCCAACTTTGAGGGGGTACAGCTCAGGTTCTAGGGGGTCCCCGATGTTCGAACATGCACCGTTGGTGTTCGTTTGGTATCTATTTTGACATATTTCGACACCAGCCGGATCGGGGAAAAAAGTTGCTTGACCTCGTTCCCTTATAGCTAAGTTGACTTTCTCGCAAAATGCATGTTAAGTGCCTGACTGTTTTATTTGTAAAGAAAACAGAATTAGTATCACCCAGTCCTTCTCTAACAAATAAGTCTAACTGTAAAATCTGTTCGCCCCATACATGCAACAGGTCTGGGAAGGCGTGGGGGAGGGGTAGTTTCCGTCAGCTGGGGGGGGGGGGGTTTGAGGTGGTTTCGCCCAGAGGGGTCCAAAATAATAGAAAGCTCCAAAACGCCTGCAAATGCGTTTTTGCACGTTTTTCTCAGTAAGGAGGCAAAAATCGCTGTTTTCAGCTACCAAATAGCTTTTATGGTACCCCTACCCATGGCCATGGGTGCCGGTACCATATTATGGTACCACTACCATATGGTACGAAAGGTGAACAGAGTAGTCCCATAATGGTACGGACCGGTACCAATACGAAGGTAGGGGTACCATAATGGTACCGTTACCCTATGCACCTGTACCATAAACGGCGTTAAGTGCCTGACTGTAGTAGTAGTAGTCTGAGAGCAAACATAATGCAAGCAAAAAGGCTGATTTGAAAAGGAGTTAAAAATTAAAAAATAAGTGTTCATAGAATTGTCCCAGTAGACCTCAGTAATAATAATAATAGTAAAAGAGTAGCAAACCTTTAAACAAGGCGCGCACGAGTTGAGAGAGTGTTTGTTGTCTGGCACCCAGAGAGACCATGGCCAGACAGGCCTGAAGGCTAAGAGCAGAAGTGACTCCGTTCTTGGTGGGGTCCAGAGAAGCTCGGCACAGATTGAGCGCAAAATCCATGCACACCTCACTGAAACGTCCGCGAACCTGGTCGTACTGAGGCTCGAACTGAAAC